>VUQK01036694.1:0-17625 GCA_015106715.1 Bujurquina vittata | reverse complement strand
AGCATTTAAACCATTCAAATGATTAGCTTATTAATTTAGCTTCAATCCTTCAGTCTCAAGAGTACACAGTGAGCTTTAGTATAAGCTGGTAGGTGTTTGCAGAACAAGCCTCAAATGACCTCCTACTGTAGTGCTCCCAGTCATTACTATGCTGCTACTGTGTGTGTGTGTGTCATTTGCCTCAATTTTTTTCAAAACAGATCCTTGAATTAAACCTACTGAACAAATGTTTGCTATCCCCAGTTCATTAGGTACTGAATATGCAGATAAAATCAAATGTTAGTCTGGAAAACATGCTGACAGTGGAAGATATTGTAATTAAAAACACATACAACTTTTTACATGTACATTTTTTATTACTCAGGAAAAAATGTTTATAAAACAGATTCTGAAGATAAATATTCCTGCTTTCATAAAACATCAATTTTTCACAGACATCTGTGTGCTCTATTATTTACAGCTGCTTTAAATTCCTATTAGGGATGCACCAATTTCTAAACTGCCAACTGATGCCAAAACTGATCATTAGCATAACAAATACAGGAAACAGCTCGTTGTGGACCATAACACTTTTTGTGTTTTTGCTATTTAATCCCTTCTTCTGTGCCATGAAACCATTCTAAACAACTGTTTTAATCTTTTAGCCCCTCATCATCCTTTCTTTGAAGAAGCAGAAATTCAATAATAAAATGTATGAAACTGGATTTCAACTGAAAACAAGATTCATATCAACAAATAAATTGGTGCATTCCTAATTTCAATACTTAAATCTTTTTTTCTTTCTGTAATATACAAACAAGATAACCTTGAAATAAAAGGAAACCCAACAGGACTTTTCCCCTTGACATGATCCACACTTGCCAAGTCCTCTTCTCTGAAGTCTTGCTTCATTTCATATCCATGAAGCGGATATCCATGATGAGCAGAGTATGTCTGGGCAGGGGTCTAGGTGCTGGGGAGAGCACTTTCATCACCTGTGCCTGAGTATCTACGTGAGTCACCACAATAAAGCCACACACAGGGCTCTCCACTACACCCTTCCTAGCACCTTCATCTCCATCCTCAGCGCTGCTCACACTTAGCACATGGTACGTGAGGTCTCTACCTGGAGTCACAGGCACCAGTTTTAGCTGTGTGTCATCCTGAGACATTCCCAGTGGCAGGCACGAGTCCGGGATGGATGGGGCCCCGATCTTGTAGATGCGAACATCTGAGAAACGCACTTCAAAAGAAAAAGGGTAGAAGGCAATTCCACGAAAGCCGTAGAAATACTCACGGATCTTCTCATCCCGAGCATCCCGCCGACACTCCTTGGAACGTTCCACCACTCCCCCAGACTTGGGTAGGAGCACAACGCGTACAAAGTGAGGCAGGTCTCTTTTGAGTTCATTGTAGAGCCTCTCATGGTCCAACACCAGAACCACATCAACCTGAAAGGTTGATGCACAGTGGACCAGAGCCTGGTATCCAGAGCCTTTCACCCAGCCACATGTGTTGATGATACAGCCTCCTACGCTGGCTTTCCTGTTCACTTCACAGCGCTGGGAAAACACCTCGGCCAGGCATGATGTCAGCTGCATGTCATGAGAAAGAGAATTAGATGATCAATAACTGATAACAACATATGGAGAAAAAAAAAACGATAGTTTTTGCCTTCAAATTATGTCAGGAAGGGTCTAGACTCTTTCTTCTTTCTTACCTTGTTATAAAGTTTGATGTTGGTCCCTGGAGTAGTAGATCCAAAGTGGTAGACCAAAGGAGCCTGGACTGAGAAACCCTCCTCCACGTCTGCAGGACGCTCAATGCACAACGCTGACACTGTGCCAGGTACAGACACCTGAAAGAGCAGAATCTTCTTTACTATTCATACTGCTAAAACTGGCATACTTTTTGCTTTAATTGAGGTCCACAGATCATTTCAAAAACAAAAAATAAAACAAAGATAAAAAAAAAGGTCTATAGGAAGGTCTGTAGGAACACTAACATGCTTCATCATATGAACACAACATTTCTGTCTGTTTCCCATGTAAAACAAATGTCCTGTTGAGCAGTATTCAGAGCTTTATAATCTGTACAGAGAGTACTAAATGCAGCAACCTGGGCAGCCCTGTGCATGCCATATAAATTTGTTGGATGAGCTCTTCCACCATTTATGGCATTGACTTCAGTCAACATCAGCAACTATAAGCAACTGAAAGACTAAGCTTCTTTTCATTTGAACTGATAAATATCTGAATTTCCTTCCAGAACTTGTGCATCTGAGAAAACATTAAAAAACCCCACTTGGGCAAACAAGAGGCGGATCATCACAGCTATGATTACCAAAGATAAATGAATAAAGCAGGTGGTGTATATGCTTTAGCATCCTTTTGAATAAAATCAAGACAACAAAGTCTGAATGCGTAATGCATACTATTTTAAATATCATCCAAAGGTTTAATGCTGATAGTGATAATTCCGCTTGATCTTACCCCACTCTGTCCAACATCCAGTTCCACAAACGTTGGCCTCCTGCCAACCCTCACAGCATAGCTGAGAAGCAGCCGGCACACCGTTGACTTCCCAACATCTGTAGGTCCCACCACCATCACCTGAGGGTTTATTAATTATTCAATGCCAATTCAAAAAACATTCATAGGATCTCACAAGTTCCTGAAAGTAGTTGCTCCCCATCAAAACATACCCTTGGTCCCCTCTCATTGTCACGCTCTGCTTGTTTTCTCATCTGTTCAAGAGCTGCGTGTGTGTTCAGATAGAGCAGCATGGGTGTATCCTTGGAGACATAAGCCACCTGTGGTAACAAGAGCAAAGATGATGGTCATGTGAGCATGTTTTGTTTTCTACCCCAAGTGAAATGCATAAATCCAGTCACTGAGATAATGATGCTACTGAATGCATCACAACAGACAACTTTCACAAATTTGCCAGGACTCTCATCCAGATGCTCACCTCTGGCTTCCCATAAAGATTCACGCTGCAGCCTTGCCAGGTGAAAACCGCAATCTTGGAGCCTGGTCCAAACGTGTACTTTTTGTTTCGGTTTAGCTCAGAGCCAAACACCTCAGCCATTCCTGTGAGGAGCTCCAGCTCAACTTGTTCGGCTGCTTCCCCAGACTCCACCTCAAAGCGAAGTTCGGTCTCCTTCTCCAGGTCATACCTGGTGCTGGCTTTCCCAGCTGCTGGAGCATCTTCGCTCGTCTTTTCCACCCCCTCTGTTGCCATTGCTGTCAAAGACAAATTCTTGGTTAATTTGGTGAAAGCAGCATAATGAGAAGCGAAGATGAAAGAAAGGGAAGAGAAGTTTCTTGACGTAGTTCTTGACCCACTGTTGTTCATATGCATAATCACATGCGCCAATGTGTGAAAAAAGGCGTGGGTCATTACAATCAGTGGTGTTGAGTGAAACCAATGTCATACTTTGTCCCACTCCATTACTTTTTGGGAGGTTTTTCTAATAACACAGTGGGTAGGCGTAGTTAACACAGAAATAAATCAACAATCGAATGATTTTAACATCAGAATTACCATGGCTTTGAAAATGAGGGCTCACTTGACCGCAGTGTGTAAATTGTCGGTCATTCCAGCTCAGACCATCAAACAGTGTTACATACATCAGTTAGGTGTAACGGACAAGCTAGACTGCAAAACACAGCTGGTTACGCATAAGGACAGGTTCAGCAAAGGGTGAAACCACCATACACACAACAAATAAACAAACCAGCTTGCGGCCTACGGCTAATTCAGGCTTTTTTAAGATCAGTAAAGGCCGAATGATTGCTCACAAACCTCCTTGACGTCTCTCGTAATACCAGGCAAAGTCAGCGGATTAATAATTTTTTTAATGTATAAGACATACGCACCAATGTCCAGCTTTATTGTAGAGAGAAATCAGTCCCGCGCTCACGAGGAACTGCTGAAGTGGCTGGCCCGTGATGATGGCGTCACATCGACTACCAAAAAGTGACTTTGCCAAAAACTGATTGCCAATGTTTTTTTTTGTTTTATTTATTTAATTTTATCTGATATAATTTTTATATTGATATCTGATATAAAAAAAATTATATACAAATACTGGCACTCACTTTTTTGAATACTATTGGTTGTCAAGGTCGCGACGTCACTTTCACGCGACTTATTCATGTTGGTGAACCGTGGTGAACCCGGTGAACCGGATTTACAACGGCGTTGTACATGAAATAAATAAATGTCCAGTTTTGCAAGTAAAGGGTTAATACCTGTTTTTACTACCTTTAAAATATTCTTACTGTCAGCACAGAATCGAGCATCAACCTTGTTGGGGGTAGCGGTGGATTCACAGCACTAAGCCATATAAGATGATAGCCCATCTCTCACTGAAGACAAAACTTTATCCCACTTACTTTAAGGTGCAAATGTGATTTTGTCTTGACTAAGACCTCACACACATTAATATCCCAAACGCATCTCAAGAAGACTTAGGAAATCTATTTTTTTAAGAATATAAACAAAATGCAATGAAATTCAAGTTTCCCCAAGCCTATGATTTATTTTCCAAGAGAATATTGGAATACTGGTTTGCTGCTGAGGTGTGACGGCAATACTTGTACTCGTAGCTTACCTTGAGGTTGCAGTTGCAGTGCTTTGTGTAGCACCAAAAAACGAAATAGGGATCTGCTGCTGGTGAATGATGCTCGGTGTGATTTGATCATCGTCACACCGTTCCAGGTCAAATTTATATTTTTTCTGCACACTTTACAAAACGCCTCTCAATCATTCCCCATGACCGACTTAACCCTCTGGGGTCGGGGATATATTTGGCCATTTTTGACTACTTTTTTTTAGCTTTATAGTTGACCTTAGAAGCTGTTTAACTTGCCTTGTTTGGTATCATTTTTTCAGCACCTCATCTGTGCGACTGTATGCTGATTCTTTCATTTTCAAATAATGTATTAACACATTGTACTTATAGTCACGTAAAAACCTAAGAGCAGAGTAGAAAAAGTTAGGATTTTTTACTGTAAAAATCACAAACAGGCTTAACAAATTATTTTTACAACTTAAAATGTAAGTATAAGTCTAAAGTTTCACAACTTGTGTAAAAATATAGTAAATAAGTTATATACAACTATACACATTAAAATACAGGAAAGGCCTCAGGCGTTTTTCTGTACAGCTATTTACAGAGCAATCAGGACTCACATTAAGATGCTAGACAAATTATTTATGCCACCTCAGCGGAACCAATCAAGTCTATCAACGTCAGCTCAGGTATATTTTTATACAGATTTTATAGCTAAACGAACTTAAAACAAAAAGTCCACATCAAAGGAAAAGTCATTCAAAATGAACGGGGAATTCTTCAAATCTTCAAATTCATTCAGCTTTGAGCTTAAATAGCTTCAGCACACTTTCCGCTACAGACGCCATTCAAGCTTTAAAACGAAGACACGGTTTTCGGCTATTCAAATATATCACTCGGTTTGTTTATATCTTTTATGGTTTATGAACAGTCACAGTTTAAGGACATTTTCAGATTTTCTAGAGTGCGCATTCCAAACCTGAGTGGAGGGCTTCAAATTTTTCAGCTGAAAAATTTCTCTCTAAACTGCCGCTGTGTCCACAGCATTCAGTCTCCAGCCATCATTTCACCATCAAAACGTAGAGCCGGTTCTCTGCTTTCAAACAATGTGTCTCTCAACTCCGCCAAATGTAAACTTTTCAAACTGTGACGGTTCAAGCAGAGACAGTATCCTCCTCCTGCTCCATAGTAATTTTCGAGAGATGATTTTCTCAACACCCAAAACGAGTCCCTTTTTGAAACTGCTCCCGTGACTTCATTTTTGAACACAAGAAAATAAAAAGGACACCACTGTTTAGAGCCGGTCCTTGTGACGCTCACAGTTCAAAAATTATTTTGATAGGAGCTACAGTTTTTGATTTAGAAGCATTTGTTCGACATTTTCAACAGGGCTCTTCCACAGAGTGCCTGCATTTCAGCAGTGACACAACTGTTATCAGTTGGCAGATCAAAGCGTGTGGGGGCATTCTGATTGGCTGATGATACTTCAAAGTGATTTGTGGAGCATGTAAGTGGCTCAAAGGATTTTTTGCCAGTTCAGCATTTGTTGGCAATTTCAGCTCTGATCTTTCAGCTGCAAGCATTCACAGTAGTATTTTCTTCAGGAAATGCTTTTTCTACTTCAACTACCCCGCGGAAACCCTTAAGTATATTTATGACTGCATTATTGTACCTACTCTTTGTTTTTTATTATAATCAATTCAGCCATTTTCAGTCACTTCAAATATTGTTATAGAACTTTTATATTTGTTGCAATTTCTGCTGCTCTCTTCGGCAGATCTGTCAATTTTCTTTACCTGGATAAATAAAGGATTTCTAAAAGTCACTTTTACAGAATTAATTATTTTTTACCTGGATAAATAAAGGATATATAAAAGCCACTTTTCCAGAAATTGATTGCAGCTTCTACCTTGTGACAGGAATGTTACGTCAACCTCAAAATGGCTTGAATACCATTCATGACAGACGTTTGACAAGTCATTTCTTCATCTCATTTGATCCCTAACATCGTCCGTCACACCAGCCCTCTGCAGGTCAGCCTTGCCTCTAACTTTGTCTCACTGATATACTCATTTCTAAAAGTCAACAAATAATATACAACCCAGCACAATAAAAAAATAATGCCATCTTCAAATGCATAAACACCTTTCACAATATAAGCTGACTGTTCAGATAAAGTTGTGAAAAAAATCCACACAATTACCAAAAAAAGATGATTTATTATCAAAAACAGACATAAAACCACCACTGAACATTTGTGAAACAGGAAAGAAAAGAGCAGGAGAAAAGCGTTGGCTCAGCAAAGCTCCACTAGGTGTCACCGTGTACCCAGAAGATGTCCACAGTTGAAGCTTGGTTCATCAGAGGAGGGACTGAGAATATCTCCTTGATCTATCCTCTTCATTTTTGCTTCTACTGGCTGCATCTCCTGAATACTGGCCTGCAAAAACACGGGAGGAGTTCTGTTAAAAGGACACAATCATTGTTTACTAGCAGCTGCATTAAATATCTTCCTACTAAAGGTCCTCATGTTCAAATAAGTCCCAGTCTGTCTGGGTGAAGCAGTCCTGTACGTCGGATAGTGCGCTTTCAGGCCAGATTGTAATGGTTTTTACAGTAGGCCTGGCTCTCCGTCTGAGGGGGTTTATTTAAAAACTAAAAATCAGTCAATATACTCAGTCTGATGAGATTAATTCTCTTCATGGGTTATATCAAATTACCCATTTAGTGTAAGAAAATAAAGTTGCCTTTCTTATTTGTTATCTACTGTTTTATGTATTATAACGGTAGCGCCGGTCTCTGGCTGCATGACCGCAGATGCTTGTCTCTGGATGAGTGATCTGAAACCCTCATTTCGTTGTGTGCCTTGTGTGCACAATGACAATGAGTTGCACTTTTGTTTTTTTTTGTTTGTATTCAATATTCAGCCCAACTGCTTTCACAAACCTACAGTGGGTGTCTAAGCCTTCAGAGCCTCCTGCAGAGCAGCAACTATGACATCAGGCTGTGGAAACTTCAGCTTACGAGGAGGACCCTTCTTTATTCCAGTCCACAGAGAGGTTTCTTTAGGAATGAGACAAAAAAAGGGTGTCATCTGTACGATCATTTTACACTGAAGGATCCACATTCCTGAGTTAACCTTGGATTACCTTTGCCTCCATCCAGCAGAGTGATCTCGAAGCTGTTCCTGCGGGGCTTCTCAGGGTTGAGGACCACAGTCAGCTCAGGGTGGGCAGCCAAGACGGCGGATTTCACCTCCTCAGCATTACGCCCGTACACTCGTCAGCTTTTACTGCCAAAAGTGAGATACTAATGATCAGGAGGATATTTGTACAGACTACTCAAAGTAATCCACAAGTGTAACAGCTCATTATACTGTAAACATTTACACAACTATTTATGTTGAACCAAATGTTAAAGTCTCTTATATGACACCTAAATTTGGGAAAAAATAAATGGCAAACAAGCAAAGACACCTTGAAAACTATTTACAATCACATACATGCAGAAGGAACATGCTTATGGCAAAATCTGAACTCAAAGTATTAATGTTATACTTCATACGTGTCATTTAATATTAAGTCTTGCTACTTCTTCTATTTTTTTTATCATTACTTATCCATCCATCCATTCGCTTCCGCTTACCCTTTTCAGGGTCGTGGGAGGGCTCGAGCCTATCCCAGCTGACTTAGGGCGAGAGGCAGGGTACACCCTGGACAGGTCGCCAGCCTGTCGCAGGGTCAACACAGAGTTACAGACAACCATTCACACTCACATTCATGCTTCAATCCCACCTATGGGCAATTTATATTGGCCAATTAACCTAACCCCCAGTAAGCGCATGTCTTTGGACTGTGGGAGGAAACCGGAGTACCCGGAGGAAACCCACGCAGACACAGAGAGAACATGCAAACTCCACACAATGAGAGAGAGGCCGGGCCAAGGTGGAATCGAACCCAGGCCTTCCAGATGGTATTCAAACTGTGAGGCAGCAGTGCTAACCACTGCCTCAGTACTAACCACTGCTGCCCATCATTACTTATACACGTCCAAATGTTATCATCGATGGTGTTATTCCAAGAGTGCATCTTGCAGTAGATTTGAGCAGGTGAGGTACACAGTGAAATATGACATTTACAGTCTTGTAGTAAATTCTAGAGCTCACTGAGATGCTACAATAGTAGTAACATTTTTGTTTTTAAAGAGAAACACCACGCTTGTTTTGTATATTATAAAGTTATTTAATTTTTTTAAACCAAAAGCTTAATATGTGTTAGCTGCTGATTTATATAAATATATTAAAATTTATTAAACTATCAAATTCAGTAATAATGTATGACTAGATATAGTAGTTTTTTCTTCTTAATGCATTCACTTCTGATACTTAAACACTATACTTTGTTGAATTTTACTTGTGATTAAGCATTTTAAAATAGTGACTGCATTTACTCAGGGTGAGTAATAACCTTTGCATTTAGCAAGTACTTACCAGTGTTCAATGACCACCCTTAGGCCTTCCTGGCCACTTTCATCCTCGCCCCTGCCCTTCTTTTCCTTAGCTGAAGGGTTCTCTGCCTCAGCCTGAACTTCTGCTTTGCGCTTCTTCCCACCACGACCTAAAAACACACAAGTAGTTACGTATCTGGCCATTTCTCGTTTCTTTAATTTGTACCTCCTCGTCTCCTCTGACCCAGAAATCAACCTGGATGCACACAAAAACAACCCCAAACCAAAACAACAACAAAAAACATGAGAGTGGAGGTGCAAGAGATCTGCCAGAGGAATTCCATTTAAAAGGCCAGTGATGAATGATGGGCATGTAAAGAATGCGGGCAATAGAAGTCCACTTTCTAAACAAAATACACAGTTCATTGATTTACTTGATCCTTTGCAAGCAGCATGTCATGGTTACAGCTGCTTCTCTTTCCCTTATTCAATAAAATCTCGGCCCCTAACTGATGCATGCAGTCCTATAACTGCCTACCTATTTATTTAGCCAGATGTGCATATGGCCTTACTAATTTCTTACTGAGTGCGAGTTATCCGAGACGATCAACGATGTGACATGTATTGATAGCGTCTATAATTATACAATTATACATAATTAGAAAAATATGTAATTAACGCCGTTACATCCGAGGTCATAAAATCCAGCAGTTATTGGGCTACAACAAAACAATTTATGATGCCGATGTGCTACGTCATATTCAATTAGTAACGCTTTAAAATGAAGAGGTCTAGCTTACTTTGTTAAATGACTTCTTTCTCCTCCTGTCTCCTCCCTTGGTGGGGGGAGAAATCGAGGAGGGTGCAGAGGTTTCATAACCTCAAAGGCCATGTAACAATGACCTATTTACAGCACTGTTGCATAATAACAAAGGTTAGATAGGTCAGCGGGTCCACGCCTGCTACATTTAATGCTCAAACATTTCCTGTGAATGAGTTCTGAAACTGAATATTATATATATATTAGCAGTTGCTACGTGTAGTCATACAACTAGATGACCTACAGTCTAACCAAGTCGTGGCACGGCAACCGCTGCAACAAAATGGTATAACTTTCTTCTTCGATATATCAACCGGAGACAAACTCTGTTATAGCTCTATTTTACAGATAAACTCAAACGATGCTGTTTACAGAACGCCCGCGCCACACACCCACCTGTTTTAGACGCCATTGTTGTTACAAAACTTTGGCGCACATGTCGACTGTACCAATATACTTGGGAAGGGGTTTCAGTTTGCTGGACGAAACCATTAGTAGGAAACCTTCGCGGCACAAATCCAAATTCGACCTTTCTTTCTTATTTAAAATGTTATAAATGTGTCAATACAGTTACTTTAATTCATCCCAAACTGCATTTTCTAATTAGCACAACCTTCGTCATACTTATATAACATTAAAATGCCCTTTTATTATTTCTGTATGTAGCCATATTGTACATGAACAGGGATTCATTTACAGGGTTTTCAAACTCTAAATGGGCCTCTGGAGGCTGACAACGCACTTAAGCACTTAAAGTTAAGGCAATAAATCAGTTACCTGACTAGAGGGACTAGCATGTTCCTGCTTGAGTAAATTAAGCACAGTTTAATTTTGATCTCTGTCCTGATGATTTACCTTTGAGAAAATGTTAAAAGGGCAGCACAGTGATGTGACGGGGAACACTGTTGTTTCAGAGTGTGAAGGTCCTGGGTTTGAATTCAGCAGCTGTCCAGGGCCCGTTTGTGTAGGTTTAGTGTGTGGATTCTCTCCTTGTATTATGGTTTCCTCCCAGAGTCCAGAAACATGTATGGGTAAGGTTAATTAGTGATTTTAAATTGGCCATAGGTGTGAATGTGAGCATGAATGCTTGACTGTGCCTCTTAACCCTGCAATAGACCGGGAACTTTTCAAGGCTGTTCCCTGTCTTGACTCCAGTCCCCCCTGCAACCCCTAACTGGCTAAGCAAAAGAAAATGGATGGAAAACAGATTTATTGTTGTATCGAGTCATCCAGTTGAGTACAGCAAAATTAACTCTGCAAATCTGCTCAAAGGAGCAAAAAACTTCTCCAAAGCATTAATTGTTTGGCTAGCGTAAAAAAATCTGCAAAGTAACTAAGAAACACTTCCTTCACCAAAAACAAATAAAAAAGGCATTCCACCAGATGTCACTACATATCCAGAAGATGCCAGCAGTGTATAAAACCCCCCAATATTGTCTATCCAAAGTATATCCTGTAATAATCCAGGACTGTGTATATATTGTGTACATTTTGAGTATATATTTTGTATTTTATATTAAACATGCTTCTTTGCACACCGTGCGCCATGAAAACATAATTTCAGTTCTCCACCTGTTTTCTACATTTGGCAGCATATTAATACTGAAAGTTGAGATGAGTTCAGCTGAATAAGTGAGACCTTGTTACATTCATTGTCAACATCTAACGAGAGGTTATCTCAGACCCTCTGTAACAAAAACCAAACTAGATTCTTAGCGATAAGTGTATAGATTAGATGTAGATTTTCCTCGTGCAACACCAACTGGGCAGGTTAATTTACAATATCCCTTTTTGTCCTTTTGACCTTTGCCTTCATCGTTAAGTGTGATCTTGAAGCTCTTCTTGAGAGGTTTCTCAGGGTTGAGGACCACAATAAGTCTAAGGCAGGCAGCCAGGACGACGGATTTCACCTCCACAGCGTTACACCTATACACTCATCAGGTTTTACTGCAAGAAGTAACAGATTAACCATAAACTGGCCATCTGCACAGGCTTTGCACCCAGAAGCATTGGGTGCTTTTATTATAAGATGAATGCATCACAACTCTGGCTGAAAAAAGAGAAAGCTTTTTTTGTTTTAGTCCTTAAGTTTACAAAATGGCATTTGCAAAGTAATGGCATAACACAACACAACGTACTGATGCAAAAAAGAAGAACTCATTAAATAAAGACTACACTGCACATCTGTCTTTATTATGTGTTGCTGCCTCTTTATAAATGTATTTTCCATACTTGCTGCCAGATGTTCTGGACATGTAAGAGCATGATGAACTGTTTGAGTAACTGCTTTTTAGATCAGTTGCACGTGCCATTGTTAAAGTATATTTTTTTCAGTTAAATACAATGCTCATTCTCAGCTTCCAGTTTACAAGGATGTGGGGATTTTTCTTTTTGTTTGCTTCTATACTGTAAAGTGAATTTATCTTTATCTTTATGTTTAATGACCACTCTTGGACCTTCCTGTGCGTCCTAAATCACCGCTTTCCAGCTGATTTACACACAGTGGGGTAGCAGATTTACCACACTGTTGTAGTCTCTTGCTACAACTTCCATCAGCTGTCCTGTTTGAATTCGTTTTTTTCTGTGGAGTAATTGTCAGATATTTACGGGGCAAAAGTTCTGGGTTCCCTGGCTGTTACGTTTGTGCGCATGTAAATATGTTCTTTTTCTTTTGGTCCACTGCTGCCTCCCATTGGCGTTGTAACGTATACTGAATTGGTCATATACATTCACCAGACATTTTATTAGTTACACCTTGCTAGTATTGGGTTGGACCTCCTTTTGCCTTTAGAGCTGCCTTCATTCTTTATGGCATAGATTTAGCAAGATGCTGCAAACATTCAGAATTGACATGACACCATCACCCATCACTGATATAAGGCTTTCATATTGATTATGTGAAATTATCACCCTGCCATCCAAATGTCAAAGCCCAAATCAAGACTAAGCCTTCCCTGAGCGATTTCTGGTCTTTTCCTCTCTGTGTCTCACCTTTTTGTTCTTGCCAAGTTGCACACATTTGGGGGATTTTATCCATGTTACACTATATTATACTAGTAAGAGTTAGAAAACCATGAGCACTTGCACTTCAAGGGGTCAGGAACCATTATGAAAAATTATCAGGCAACACGGTTCAGCACAGTGTTCACAAATGCAAGTTGAAACTCCAATATGAAAAGGAAACCATTGCAATTGAAACATCCAGAAATTTTGCTGCCTTCTCTAAAATTGTCCTGTGTTCTGAGTGATCAAATTCAAAATGCAGGAATTATTTCTTTAGCTTTTTGTGTTTTGGGCATTGATTTCTTTTTTAGTATTTTGTATAAATACTGTATGCCCCTGCTCCTAAAACTGAGAAATTCATAAGAAATAGTACATTTTTTGAGGTTGGCTGGTCAGTATAGCATTGTTTATGTACAATGATACCAGGTGCCACCCTAATGTGATCCTGAAGACAAACAGCTGATCAACAGGTTGAGTTGTTGAATGGAGCTGGCAAAGAAGCTCGAGGCTGCTAACAGATTTGTTGTCCACTTGAACAAATTGAATCAAAGCTTTTCAAATTGTTGCATGCAATGAACATATTTAAATAAATGACTGATGGCTATAGATCTATAGCCATCAATGCACCATTTGATAATCACCAAACAAGTTTGATTAATCTAAGATATTACCAAATAATCAGTCAGATGTCACAGATGGATTGTAATATCTGAGCCCTAGATAAAATGCTGAGACCAGAGCTGGCAGAGTTTTTGGGCTGATATGTGCGTCATCCCATCCTACTAAAACCTGTAAAGTTTTTTGTTAAATCTGCTCTTTTGACTCTTCCATACAAAACTCTGCCTCTCATCCTCTGTAAACAGAGGGGCAGATGAGCCCAAGTCCCAAGAGCTGGTCGCCCATATTTTCTAATAATTTGCACGATTCCCGAATGTGCAGGATGGCTGAGAGGCAGCATCCAAAACAAACAAGAAAAAAGTGAGAGAAAAACCCTGCAGAGCACCAGAAGGATGTGTTTGCGTACTCCAAAGTCAGGAGCAAATATGGTGTTACCGGAATAGCAGTGTCTCTCACAGTGGATTTGGCAGCCATATTTTTGGGCACATAAAGCAATTGTCAAAAGGACGTCACAAGTTGCGTCTGTGCCAAAAAAACATGGGCTATGCAGGCTCCCAGTGGGAGGCAGAGTGACTGACTCACAACAACTGCTCATTTAATCACGGTTCTTTTGTTCTCTTGTTAACAACAAACTCAAGATTCACATGTCTTGGGTTTTACTCTTGTTGCCTTTGTCACACGATGACATCTTTCACTCTTTCTGAATCAGGCAAAAAAAGAAAAAGAAAAAGAGAGCGAGCGATAGAAAGATCAACTCTCTAGTGCTTCTTTGGCTTCCAGCAGGCTGTCTGCAGCCTGTCGCAGTGTATTTTTAGCTGTCTGCGTAAATCTTATAAGGAGTGGACAGCCCGTCAGACAGATGTGCCCTGTCGTCACCCTGCTCTCCTCTTTTACTTCTAAGTGACTCAAGGCCGGATGCACATGGCAGCGAGCCTTCACGTCTCATAAATTCTCATGCATGTTCATGGATATTTCTGTGCATGAACACACAAGCAGAGGAGATTAGCAATGCCAGAAGGTTGACACTTCATTCGTAAATTACAGTCTTATTTGCGGCTGCCTAATATCTTCTGACTTTAAGGCCTCCTCAGCTGGTGTATTGTAAGTTGTTTGTCTCTTTTTACTGCAAACCACACACATTGCAAGGTGCTTTAACTTAAAATGTAAATATTTCTCCTTCATTTAAGGGTTTTACTTACAGTTATAGCATCTTTCTTCAGAGTGTGCCCCTCTTCTTACCCTATGGCAGCTGGAATGGACTCCAGCTCCTCTAAAACTAAATGAGTTGTCAAGGGGATGGATGGGTATTTTAATGAAAGCTCTAGAGCATGGGTGCCAAACATAAGGCCAGGGGGATAGAATCTGCTCACCAAAGACTCCAATCTGGCCCACTGGATGTTTTTGGGAAATGTGAAGGAGGGAATATATTTTGGACTTTTAACTGTTATTTTCACAAGTTTTACAGCTTGTGATACAGATGAAGGCCTCCTCCATGGCCAGTCATACTATAAGTAAGTAATAGATAATTAAGTAATAGGTAAATAATTACATAAAAGAAAAGCTTCTGTTTTTTTTTTTAAAACAATTGACTATAAATATTTCAGGGTTTTATTTAAAGTGGGTCCATGGTATTAGAAAATGGGCATTTTCTGTCAATTAAGAAAAAAGTCTCTGATGAGCTACCAGAGCTTTTTCTGCAATTTTGCACATTTCTTTCTCACAATTTAAGCCCAAAGAGTTGTGCTGGCAGATTTTTTTTTCATTTACTATAGAAGCATTTCTTTATCATGTGGAAAAACTGAGACATAATGTTAAAATTGTGCGCCTTTTTCTTATATTAAGATATCGCATTCAGGGATTAACTGTGCATTTAAACTTCTCATGGGAGTTTCACTGGTTCAGCCCACTTAAGATGAAAATAGCACAATGTTAAATGAGTTTGTCTGCTTTAAATTATACTTGTAACAATTTTAGTCACAAAACTAAATCATGCTCGAGTTCTGACTAGTCTGTCAAAAATACATAGATAAATAATAGAAACTTTACATTCTAAGTTTATAAGAAGCTAATTTAGGGTGGCATTGGTTTGAATCCAGGCTGGGCCCTTTCTGTGTGGAGTTTGCACATTCTCCCTGTGTCTGCATGGGTTTTCTCCAGATACTCTGCATCAGGTTAAGATAATTGGTGATTCAAATCTGGCCGTAGGTGTGAATGGTTGGCTGTCTCCATGTAGGCCTGTGATAGACTGGCAGCCTGTCCAGGGTGTACCTCTCTTCTTAACCTATGGCAGCTGGGATAGGCTCCAGCCATCCTATGCCTGAATTCAGGGGAATTCGAGGAAGATGATGGATAAAATATATAAGTATTTTATCACAAGGATGTATTCATACCTTAAACAATGTGTTTAAAAAACATATAAAACTACTTCAGGAATTATACAAAGAACTGCAAGAATTAAAATAAGACATAAGCTATTAACTTCTCCTAAAGCTCTCCTTTTTGATATTTAGTAATTGTTTTGGAGGTTTCCCAGTTGACTCCCTTCTATTTGGCAGCGCTTCATCTAGTGAAACTCCCACAAGCAATGGGAACATTAATGCTCAGTGTGTGAACTCATAGGCACACGATCGCTTTCCTTGTTTCCACTTAATATTATTTATTCAGTCAGTCTTGCTTTTCTGTTCAGGAGCAAGGCTACGTCAGCCTGCAGGCTCAGGTTTTCACGTGCTGGCTAATGGAAGCTGGCCGGTGTAACAGCACGGCAAATGATGTTCATCAATTATGGATGTGATAGGTTCTCTTTCCTTTTGACTGCAGCCCCGCACTCTCAACTATTCTACTGATTTCTTTTTCAGGGTAAATATTCAGCACGCAGTGGGAGGAAATGAATCTGTTCCATCCTCCTGAAATTCTTCCCCCATATTTTTCATTTCCTTCCTGTCTGCTTTGACGTCAGGATGTGAGTCCTCTACAGATACCACGTGTGAAGGTGAACGTCAGCAAACACCACGACCAAAACGAACAAACTAACACGCCAACTAATGTGAGCCAAGACGCAGGCTTGTCCAAGACAAGCGTAGACAGCCACGTGGCGGAAACTCTGTGAGGGAAGGAGAAGTGCTGGAGTGATGGGTTTCAGATGAAGACTGAGTGACAGCAAATTAAAAGGATGCAAACACACAAAAGAGAGGAATAAAAGCAGAGACAGCAGAAGTAAGACAGAGAGTTGGGGGAGAATGAGTGGGCACACATCATCAAAGTCTGACGACCAGTGAAATTCTCGCTGCTAATGGCCTGGTTGTGTTTCTGCACCGGAAAAACGCTAAATATGTCCCATGACCACCCAGGCAGCTGCTTTCAGGCATGAAGGGCAACCGCCTACAGTTTTGCCATGAAATAGGGACTTGGAATATGGGAAGGGTAATCATATTGGTCACGATGAAAGTTTTTCTGCAGGTGGTTATCTCTGACAGGAAAAGCTGAGAGGAGTCACATAATGCTGCTATCTCATCTCATCTGACAATACTGTGAAGCTGCGACCCACAGTAATAGTCTTTTTCCATAACCGAAGCACAAAACTGACTCTGAAGTAGTTTTGTCATAGTCATACTGTGAAATGTTCTCTGACTGCATGGCTGCATGTAGAAATATTGTATAGGCATATATCCTTTGAGCAATGAAAACAACCACATAACTATTTGTGATAGCAAATTCTCTTGCTGAGAGTCATAGGTAGTATTATACCACTGTCTGATGTGTGAAGCTAAACATATGGAAAAGATTGAGAGCAAACCTTCCAATTCAGTATTCAACAGCTTACACTCACCTCCCATTTTATTACCTTCCTAGTACTAGGTTGGACCCTTTTTACCTTAAGAACTGCCTTAATTTTTCAAGGAGCTGGAAACATTCCTCAGAGATTTTGGTCCACACTGACGTGATAGCATCTCACAGTTGCTGCAGATTTGTTGATAGATAGATAGATAGATAGATAGATAGATAGATAGATAGATAGATAGATAGATAGATAGATAGATAGATAGATAGATAGATAGAATGCCTTTATTGTCACTATACAGGATGTACAATGAGATTGGAGGGCCACTCCTGATCAGTGCCATAAAAAGAAAGTCGAACTTCCTAAATACAAAATATAATCTAAAAAAAAAAATAAAAAAAA
>VUQK01036672.1:8585-23885 GCA_015106715.1 Bujurquina vittata | reverse complement strand
CAGCGCACCGGAATCAAATGACTGAATCACGTCCTCAGTATGCAGTCAAGTTCTCCAGAGTCCTGCTAATGACTTCTATATTTGACTCCGGTGTGTTGAAGCAGAGACACACCTAAAACCTGCAGGACAGGGGCACTCCAGGCCTGGAGTTGAATACCCCTGCTTTAGGTGTTAGTGTAATGTCAGCTGAGAGGATTCTGGGCCCATTCAGAGGGGTGGGACAGTTGTTTTTATGGAGAGAGGGATTTCCTCCAGTAATCAATAATTACCCTGCAGCATCACCAGGGTCACAACAGTTATGTTTTTGATAATAAGGAGCTGTGAAAAGCAAATGTTACTGCTCCACTTTGTGCAGGTGTTGTGTACAGAACTCCCACATAGCCCTAAAAAAAAACTTCAAGCTGCAGCTGCAACAAAGTAGCAACTTTGGGAGGTAGAATTGTTTTTTCTTTGTAGGATTCTTCTCTAAAATATGGTCATCAACAGTTTACAGAAGCTAACACAACAAGTAGGAATGAAGCAGTTGTTAGAGACTACGGCTACACTCATAGAACCTGGGATATACGGTCTTTGTGTTTGCACTCAGAATTGATGGCAACAAGTTACTAAGGCAGCTTATGAGTGTGATGTTAGTGTAAATTACACTGTAGTGAGTGTAAATCTCACTTTATTGTATCTTTGCTGTGTGTTGTGCTGGCCAGGGGAGAAATTTTGTGAATGTCTGGACAGCTACTTGAGGCTGAACTTGAGCAAAGGTTGCCCGCCTGTCTTTACCACCCTAAAATCACTCTACGCCGATCAACAAAAGGTACGCAGGATGACGTTTAAAATAACTGCTTTTATTTTGAAAATCTTGTTTAAAATAAAGTGATAATAAAGTTGTTTTCTCTGTATGCAGGTTACAGTTATTGAAGAATTAGTAGTTGGCTATGAAACCTGTTTAAAAAGCTGTCGAATGTTTAGTGAAAATGGTGAGTCTGCTTGGTTATAACTGTATCCGTCAGCTTCTATTAACTAGGTTTTCTTTCTGTTTTGTAATTTTGTGATTAAATAAATGACAGAAATGTGTCGGCTCAGTGAGACTTGTATTGAATGTGTCTACAGATGATGGGAAGGAGGAGCCCCCTACCACCCTGTTGTGGGTACAGTATTTCCTGGCACAGCACTTTGACTTCATTGGCCAGCCCGGCCTGGCTCTGGAGTATATTAATGCAGCCATCGACAGCACACCCACACTCATTGAGCTCTTCCTTATCAAGGCCAAGATCTACAAGGTTTAGTGGAAAGTTTTTGCACACACATGTTATTTTATGTGCTTTTTGATCTTTCCTAACCGGCTTCCTCTGCACTGCAGCACGCAGGCAACATAAAGGAAGCAGCTCGGTGGATGGACGAGGCTCAGGCCCTGGACACTGCAGACCGCTTCATCAATTCCAAGTGTGCCAAGTACATGCTGAAGGCTGGCCTCATCAAGGAAGCAGAGGAGATGTGTTCCAAGTTCACACGAGTAAGAGAGATGGCATGTTATTGTCGCTGAGTGGTGTCGGTGATCAAGAGAGAGAGTTTGATTGTGATGGGCAGTGAAAGTGTAGCAATGATTCCGATTGTAAAAGCTGCTGACAGGTTATTAAAAAAATTACCATGATATTAATTCCTGTGATGAGAGGATGCAAGCTTCTGACCACAACTGTATTACAATATGATGACTTCATAGTAGAAGAGTCAGGGTGGTTAATTGGCCTGCTGGCAGTCCCAACTTTAATGAGACATGTTGCTGCCATTAAATATTTATTAAAATAGTACATTTTCTATTTAATCATTTGTTATTTTTTCTGTCATCTGAATAAAATGAGTCTGTAAGATTTTTTTATTGTTTTGTTTGGTAGTTTTTACATTTTATGCAGCCTCCCAATGTTTTGGGGATTTGGGGACGTAAAAATAATGTTAAAACTAATAAAAACAAACCTAAACATTGCTGAAGAATAAAAAAAACTGAAATGAGCAATCTCAGTGTGGAACATCAAACTCTGGAAATGAGCTTCTTTGGATTGCCTTTTGTATCACTCTTTGACACAACAAATACAGTACTGCTGAGCAGAAACAATGCTGCTGCCAACTGAGTCCTATGAAGTAAAATATGGCGCTCAAAGCCGAATGTGATCTGTGTACGAGAACCTGGTTATTCACATAAACCTTTCCTTCAGCCACCTCCAGCTCATGCCACTGGCCTCAGTTTGTCTTTGGCAACACAAAGTAATGGCAGATGTTTGTGTTTTCCAGGAGGGCACGTCAGCTGTGGAGAACCTGAATGAGATGCAGTGCATGTGGTTCCAGACAGAGTGTGCCTTGGCCTACAAAGCCATGAACAAGTTTGGAGAGGCCCTGAAGAAGTGCCATGAGATCGAGAGAGTGAGTTTGTTGTTTCTATTCACTCGTTCCACCTTTCTGCTAATTGCAAATGTCTAAATTCAATTTAGGAAACCTTTGGTTATGTCATGCTAACTGCTCAGCTGTGTTTAACTCACATATGCTCAGGGTTCTATCCTGGCGCTACGCCGAGCTGAGAATTTCAGTGTTTCACTATCACAACTGTTCTATCAGTGCAATTAGCAAACGAGCGCACACCCCACATACTCTGTGCATGAGGGACTGTAATAAGTCATGCTTGTAGTGTTTTTGTGTGACTTTAGTATAAAATAGAACTTGTGATCACGAGATGATTTCTACAAAATCTGTCTTAAAATTGAATCGAGATTACCTTCAGTTATCATTAACAATTACAGTTCTCTGAGCGTACCTGCTGATCATAGTTGTCCCTCTTCCTGTCCATCAGCATTTTGTGGAGATCACTGATGACCAATTTGACTTCCACACCTACTGCATGAGGAAGATGACGCTCCGCTCCTATGTGGACCTACTGAAGCTGGAGGATGTCCTGCGGCAGCACCCGTTCTATTACAAAGCCGCTCGCACTGCCATCCAGATCTACCTGACCCTGCACGACAAACCTTTGACTGACAGCAGCAAGGAGAGCCAGGCAGACATCGGTCAGTGCGCCTGTTTTTTAGCTTGTGAAGTGCAGATTGTTAAAGATTTTATTTTTCCAGAGCAGCTCAGGGAGTGTGTTGACATGTTTAATCTTCGCCAGATTCTTTGCAAAGACATGTAGAGCACTAGTTATAGCAGAAAGACTTTTACACATTTTCCTGCAGAACCTGCGTATAGCAAAGACCTGTTTCTGTGCACTGTAACTGGTACATAAAAACACAATTTGCAAAGTTTCCCCTCCATCCATCCATTTTCTTCCGCTTATCCTTTTCAGGGTTGTGGGAGCCTATGCAAGCTTCCATAGTAGAAGAGGCAGGGTCTGTCACATGGTAATTTATGCTGCCCTGATTTTCTTTTCTCCTGTGTCTCAAAAAAGTCTATTAATGTGAATTTTATCATTATTTTAAAATTATTTTTTTGGTTAAAATTTGATCAGAATTGTGTAGTAAGTCTCACATTGTGACATTGTGTCCTAGTCTCAACCTTTTAAAAACAAAACAGGTTTTATAGTTCATATTTGGCCAGATATTAGATACACAGCTGATACTAATCTTTGTTTTCAGATGATTTTGGCCTTGTTTTGCACAGAGGGAAGAAGTGTTGATGTGCCACCTTTTGGTCTTCAGATGTAGCAGGCACACAAAGCTTGATTTGACGCACAGCAAGGGCACTTTTTGCAACATTTAAAAATAGGCAAAAATAATAGAATAGCATTTCTCTTTCTGCTCTGTAGAAAATCTGACAGACAAGGAGTTGAAGAAACTGCGCAACAAACAGCGAAGAGCCCAGAAGAAGGCTCAGTTAGAAGAGGAGAAGAAGAACGCAGAGAAGGAGAAGCAGCTTAAGAACCAGAAGAAGAAGAAGGAGGATGACGATGAGGAGATTGGCGGGCCTAAAGAGGAACTAATACCAGACAAACTGGCCAAGGTGGGCTCATGTTTTCTCATTGTGTTTGCAGGTGCATCTGACCTCATTGATACACATTAATAATGGAACAACTTTCTCTTCCAGCCAGAGAATCCTTTGGATGAGGCAGTCAAGTTCCTGATCCCTCTTAAGAACCTGGTGCGCAAAAAGATCGAAACTCACCTGCTGGCCTTCGAGATCTACTTCAGGAAAGGTCAGACCATGCTGCCAGCACTAAAACTTATCATAATATTTTGTTGGTGCCAGCTTTTATTTTGCAGAAAATTTACCCACTTAGTCATTAAATGCATACCTCCAGATCTATCTGTATTTGCTCTTGCTCAGAGTGAGCCAGGACAAAAGGCAAACTATGGGGGAGAGAGCCAGAGTTTAATAATTACTAATGATTAATGCAATAGTGGAAGAAATGCTCAGTACATCATGGGAACCAATGCAGCAGCCTAAGCTCACAGCTTTAGTGAGGTGGAAATGGGCTGGAGGTGGATCACCTGAACGAGAGTCTGCCAGGCAAAATCCCAGCAGAGCACTGAGATTTAAAAACATGGAACAGAGGCTGATTGGCTCGCAGAAAGCGGGCAACAGAATGATTTGGCCACAGTGACGAACAGAATTAAGTTTAACAGAATGAGAAGAGATGGACAAAAACATCTTTTTGGATGCTTTAAGTTCTGCAGAAATTACACAAAATCTTTAATTGTTCTCTCTCCTTTTCCCCAGAGAAGTACCTGCTGATGCTGCAGTCCATAAAGAGGGCGGTCGCCATAGAACCTCCTAACCCATGGCTGCATCAGTGTTTAGTCCGCTTCTTCAAAGGAGGTGAGCATAACCTTCTGTGAGCTTCAAGAACTGTGTTGTATTGTCAGGTTGTTCCTCACTTTTTAAATCTTCACTGTCTCACGTCTGTCTTATTGTACGTACAGTGAGTGAGAGCACGGATCTGGCAGAGGCAGTGAGAACAGTGCTGAAGCAAGAGATCTCTAGGCTGTTTGGAGAGAGCAACCCTCAGAGTTTCAACAAGAACTACCTGAGCCAACACTCCAACTCCATCCCGCACCGACTGGCTGGTATGGAACACATGTCTCTGAATCTCTGACTGAGGTGAAGAGGGCCGTGACCCTGTGGGTGCACATGTACTAGAAATCGCCTCAATGTGTGCCTGAAAGAGAATCTTTAGAGGTGAAACATAATGACTGCAGGTCCTGTTAATATTGCCATGGAACTTCTTTTCCCCCTTCCCTTGTGTGCAGGGATTTGTGCAGCAAAAAGAAAACTTAATCTTGGCCTGATATTTTTGTTAGGTCTCATATTTTAGTTATATTTGAAGTTTTACAACGTAACCTGTAACAAAACCCAGGAGGAAAAAGTTTGTGTCTGTTGGCTGGCACCTCATGTAAAACACCGGAACACAACCGAAAGATAATTAAGACACACACCTCACCTGCACAAGCATAAACGCCGGCAACACCAGCCACTAAGATCTTATCAAAATGATGGAATTATAAATGCAGAAAGTTACTGTCAGATTTTGATCATCATGAAGTGTCATTTTCACTATGAAAATGCAGCCAAACACACTAGCAGTGCAGTAAAAGCATACCTGAATACAAACACTGTCACTGGCCCTCCAGAGCCCAGTGAAGCCGTGTGGGATCATCTTGACAGAGAATGGAAGAAAATACATCCAGAGATGTCCTTCCATAAGCCCGGAGAACTCTTCCTGAAGAATGCCTAAAGAAATGATGGAAAGCTGCTGCAAGAGTTCAGGCTGTGTTGATGAATGAAGGTGATCGCCTGAAGTTCAGTGTTGTAACTAGAGTTTGGAATCATTGTGTGTCTGTGTGTCTTTCTGTGTTCTCAGCTGCTAAGATGATGGTCTACCTGGAGTCTTCTTCTGATAAGATGGCCTGTGAGATAGCCACAGCCCTGGACGAATCGCTGTCTGGACGCAGCATCCAGGTTTGTGATGAGTTGCTGTCAAAACTCTTTATCTGACAGCTGCGGTGTGTTCACAGTGGTTCAACTGAACTCTCTCTCTGTGTGTGTGTGTCTGTTGTAGATCTGTACTGAGGTGCTCGAGGCTTTGCGTGACGGTCAGCTAGGCGAGGGTCAGCAGAAGGCAGCTGAGGCTTACCAAGCCGCCTGTCATAAGATCTACCCCTACAGCCTGGCCTTCATGCCTCCTGGTTACCAAGACAACAGCACCATAATCAGTGCCAATGGCGACCTGTTGGCAGGAGAGCACGATGACATAGTGAATGAAATGTGAGCTAGGAGGAGGAGCGAGCACATCGCCACACGCCTTAGTCTGCCAACACAACCATTACCCCTCCCCCCCAAAGTTCCTGGGCTTTGGCTGCTGTGAGACTCCCCTATATTGCACTGATCTGGATGGACTGAGCACCACAGGAGACACAGGAAAGGGAGCAGGCACATGGAAGATGATGATGCCCATCTAACTTTTTTAAGCAAAAAAAATGCCCTGTTCTTTACCCCCACCCCTCCGCCCCAAATAACAAAAACCCTGATGAATACAGTTTGGGGAGGCAACAAAGGATTCTGGGAGAAATGGACCTTGGCTGGCTAAATGGCTCCTGTAAACACAGTCTAGGTTTTCTAAACTCCTGTGTTTTCACGCCATGTTCTTCTTGTGAGCGCATCTGCTTCTCACATTTTTTAAAAGTAATTTATATATTACAAACTGACAAAAGGATTAATAAAACAATATTTGCAAAACCAAATAGTACCGTTGTGATGGTGGTGATGTTTGTGAACAGCCGTGTGTCCCAAAAAAGGGGGAACTTACACAGGTAAGTTACAGCAAGCAGCTGGCCACATGTGGGTGTAGCCTGGTGCTGCCACAACCAAAGAGGTTATAAGGCAAACGTTCCAGTGACAATGTGATGCACTGTTTGCATTTGCTGTAACGTTGCAAACGGGAGTCATTTGGTGGGTTTAGTAAGGAATGACTTAACAGGCTGCATGTATAAAATATATTCCTGCAGCAGTCTACAGCACACTTAAAATGCTATGAATAAAAGAATAAGTGTGGCGCTTCTACGCAATTATAAACCAAAACTCTGAACATGACCGACTCCCAAACGTGCTCAGCATAATTTACCATGGTGATTTGGAGTGGCTGTGGCTCAGGAGGCAGAGGAGGTCATCTGCTAATCAGAAGTTGGTGTTTCAGTCTCTGGAGGCTCCAGGCTGTTTACCAAAGTATCCTTGGGCGAGATACTGAACCCCGAGTTGCTCCCAACGCGCGTTCATTGATGTGTGATTGTGTGTGTTATGTATTTATGTGTTATAAATTTCTAAGGCACGTTTGAGTGCTCAGAGTAGAAAAGGACTGTGAGAAAGTTGGCATTTAGCCAGGTAAAAAGGGCAATTTTGAAACACGGAAAACTGATTTTAAGCTATACATAGCTCACTAACCCATCTCACTGTGTAGTGCCACCCCTCGGGAACATGCAGGACATCACTGAGGGGCTCTTTGCTTTTCTCTACCTCCTCATTATGATCCTGAACCATCAACCCTCAAGCACCTCTGAGTAAAGATGATTACAAGTGATCACAAAGAGATACAGCAGTCACATGTTTGGGTGCACCTATTCATTCAAGAGCTTTTTTAATTTCACACATTTTTACAGTGTAGAACAAAAGCCCAATTATTTGGATTTATAAACAGACACTTTATTCTCAGTGTGTGATCCAT
The DNA here is from genome assembly GCA_015106715.1 of Bujurquina vittata. Classification (NCBI taxonomy): domain Eukaryota; kingdom Metazoa; phylum Chordata; class Actinopteri; order Cichliformes; family Cichlidae; genus Bujurquina; species Bujurquina vittata. The sequence goes on along the minus strand of VUQK01036672.1, from coordinate 16,195 downwards.
GAGGGGATCCAGAGCTTCACTGACGCTCTTGTTTTTCATGCTTGGTTTGCACACTGCCTCTGTGATTCAGTGATACAGAAAATGGAATCCTACCTTAATAACCATCAGTGATGTGATCATCGTAGTCAACATCATAATGTCCAAAAAGGTCAACAGCATCCTCATCGTCGCTTTCCACTGTCGATTGGCTCCTGATGAGAAGCACACATGGAACCATGTCGGAGTGTGTGAAGGTGTGTGTGCTGTATGTTGGGTCAGGATCAGAGAATGATGGCGTCCGTCTGCAGCTGAAGGCGTGTACTGTTAAAAGCAAATCAAAATGGAATTTGGTGAAATGCATATTGATGAGCCACAAAGCTTCTGGGAGAACGTCCTCTGGACAGATGAGACAAAACTGGAGATTTTTGATCACATCAGCTCTTTGCAGCTGAAGCATACAAAGGCAAGAACACTACCTACTGGGAAACATGGAGGAGGCTCGGTGATGTTCTGGTGCTGCTTTGCTGCATCTGGCACAGGATATCTTGAATCTGTGCAGGTGCAATGAAATCTCAAGACTATCGAGGCAATCTGGAGCACAATGTGCTGCCTGGTGTCAGAGAGGTCATGGGGTCCTCCGACAGGATAATGAACACACAGCTAAAAACACTCAGGTATGCGTAAAAAACAAAACAGACTAGTCAAAATCGGCCGCCCATGAGTCCTGATCTAAATCCTCTTGAACATCTGTGAAAGGAGCTGAACATTGGAGAAGGCACCCTTCAAACCTGAGACAACTGGAGCAGCTTCCTCACGAGTAGCAGGCCAAAATACCTGTCAAGCTTCTTTATTGTTATTTCTGCAGTTGCAAGGTACAACTGGAACGAAGCAAAGAAGCTAAAAACAATCTAACTGAAATCTAAATACTAAGATAGAAGAAAAGATATAAGATCAGCAGCATTCACACTGAGTAGTGAGAGCCTAAGTATTGAAGTGCATAAGCTGTATTGTGCAAATGTTCAGAGAAGGTCCCTGGTCACAGTTTGTTTAGAGGGAAGAAGCTGTTGAAAAATCTGCTGGATCTACAGCTCACGCTCCTGAACCTTCTCCCAGATGTTAGCATGGAGAGAGGGCTGTGAGATGGGTGGTAAGGGTCTCTGGAAAGGTGAGCAGTTGATTCATAACAGAAAAATGAGAAGAAATGAGAGCTTCAAAGCTAAAGGAATGCAAGATGATGCAGCACGCGACTTATTGTGTGCCCGCTTTAACCGCACAACCAAATGCAACACAGCCTTCGTAGACGATGTGAAACGAAACCTTTTCTGATGCAGCTGCAGATTTAGCAGCTGCTGCAAATTCAGATGCTTCTTTTTCCACCTATGGAGACACCCATGGCATTGAGACGTCACATTTCCTCTCTTCAGGCAGACATTGAGCCATCATCGAATGTGTGTGATGAAATTGGTTCAGGTGACAGCATGTCAAACGTTGGAAGCAGGAGGAACAGACAAATGTGCTATGAGCCTATGGTATGAAGACGCTTGCAGAAAGCAACATTGTTTCAAGGTTGGAGGTTGCAGGAGTTGGCAGAAATGAATTCAATACTCTTCCTTAACCCTCGTAACGTCCTGGGGTCATTTGTGACCCCAAATGAAATCTATTGCTATCAAAATATTTTGCATTCATCAAATGATCTGAAAATAAGAGGGGCTGTTCGATACTTCGATAGAAATTTGATTGAATTTTGCATTTTTAATGAATTTAATAACATCTTTGGTAATATGGGGTCAAAAAAGACAGACCAAGTGGGGTCATTTTGACCCCAGAGGACAACAGGTGAAAGACAATCTGGAGGACATTACGAGGTTAAAGGAAATATTCCTCATGACAATTCTATTGTTCAGTGGCCTCATGTGCTGCAGTTCCTCTGCTGGCCTGATGGAAATTACCGTAAGAATATGAATGAATACACAATGTCAGTGCATTTCTTTGGTGCAACTCCATCCCCCCAACTTGTGCAAATTTAGCCCTTGCACTGTGTGCAGAGGACAGTATCCAACAATTTATTTCCCAAGCTTTAAATATTGTTTGGAACAACTTCTATGTTGATGTTTAACCTCCCAGCAGAAGAAGCCATCGTGCACGCAAGTGTGTGCTGCGGTTTCAAGCTCTCCGAGCTGAATCCCGCTCACTTGTGCCGCCTCATGTGATTGGTCACTTCGATGGACAGTTCAGGTTACTGCAGTCACATTTTTTGTGATTTAAAAAAAATCAGAATGAGAAGAACACATCATCCCTGAGAAAAAGGAAAGATTATTTTTGTGAATGGAATTTTCCAAAATGTGAACAAATTTAAAAAGTGCTGCTGAAAGATGGTGTCTCAGTCAGAGAGTGGAAAGCCGACTTCAGCCTTCGTCCTTCTTCGGTGCTTCAAATGCTGCTTCGGCCTCTTCCGTCAACTGTAGCTGAAACTTACTTATTTTGTCCTGCAGCTCTTGCTAAAGCACACAGGGAGCTGTTTCAGATGCACAGGCTCAGATCAGCTGTATCCTGCTATGCTAAGCAAAGCATCTGCCCAATCATTTGCAGTTTGGGGGGATTAATTACGGTAGCTATTTGAGATGGTGCAGTTACATTTTTTTTTGACAAAATTGCAGTTTGTCTTTACTCACCTTGTTTTCAGAAGCTCATTCAAAAAAATGATTTGCAAACCTCATTCTACTTGAAACAATAAGAGAGTATTATTTTATTATTTTATTACTATTAACAGAGTACCCTGCAGGTCATTGTGAAACTTAAAATAACCACTGAAATACTACTAGTACTTCCAGGCAGCACAGTGGTGTGGTGGTTAACACGGTTGCCTCCTGGGTTCGGGTCCACCTCGGCCCGGGTCTCTCTGCGTGGAGTTTGCATGTTCTCCCTGTGTCTCTGTGGGTTTCCTCCCACAGTCCAAAGACATGCACTTAGTGGGGTCAGGTTAATTAGCTATTCTAAATTGCCCATCGGTGTGAATGGTTGTCTGTCTGTTAGCCCTGCAACAGGCTGGTGACCTGTACCGGGTGTACGCAGGCTCTCATGCTGGTAGCTGGGATAGGATCCAGCCCCCCTGCGACCCTGAAAAGGATAACTGGAAGAGGATGGATGATGGATGGATGGATACTAATACTCTCTTTCTGTTAATTGACAGCCAGTTGCTCACTGCTTACAGACAATGAACCAACTATTAAGTACTTCAAAATATACTGCATTAAATTATAATGCATTCTGGATCTTTGAGGAAATTTGCTCGAACCGGACTTCCTTAAATTTTTACTGAATACGCCTGACCTAGCATTGCACGATGAACAGAAAATAAATCAACAAACAAAGAAATGTGACATACACCTTTATGATTGCGACAATGTAACTCCAATACATGGATCTGACAGTAGATAATACTGATTTAACAATAATTTAACATTTAAAGCTTGCATGGAGACAATGTGAGGCCACCTGCCTGAAAGCTGAAACAGGTGAAATTTGTACTACAAGGCAAGATTTGGACTGAGGCAGTATCAGATTTAACCTTGGGTTTTCAGTGTTACAAATTCTCACAGGGGTACATTGCCTGCTCCAGAGCAGGTTAGGTTAATCTAGCATGAAATCACTGCCTACTGACCAACCAAATGAAACACCACCATTCATGGAAGATGCTCTGTGCTTGGATACTAAAAGTCTTTGTTTCCTGATGAGCAGCAGTATGAAATATAGATTTATTCCTTGATTTGTCATGGGTGGCCGCAGTCGTTTCACAACAATCAGATTTCCTGTATCTTGATATTATAGAAATTATAGCTTTATAACTCTTTGTAAAATCAGCCACTCTGCTGCCAGTAGACATCATACTTGTGATTGGTCAAAAGCAGCCAAATGCTCCTTCCATGTGAACATGCTGGCAGCTTGACTGGGAAACCCTACACTGACTCATCGAGTTGATAACCACCTGTGTGTGACTGCTTAGATCGGTTGCTGATGTTAGGGTAAGGAAGGGCAGATAACAAAGAGATACCCTAGGTCAATTTGACCAACCAATTGAAATAGAGGGCACAGTGGACAGTTGCTAAATACATTATTGAAAAACCTGCCCCAGCATAGCACCTTCAGCTGTAGGAACTATTTTAAAGAAGTGCCTGCATGGGTTCAGTGTTCTGGGAGCAGAGGAAGGTGTGGTCCTGGTTCAAGTAGGTAGTGATGAAGTCTGGAAAATGTCTCCTCGAAATCACCTCCAGGAATATTTTTGCTGCCCGGTGTAACCTCTGTTTAGCCCTGAAGAAGAAAGACAAAAAGCAACCTGAAATATCCATCCATCCATCCATCCATCCATCCGTCCATCCATCCATCCATCCATCCATCCATCCATCCATCCATCCCTCCATCCATCCATCCATCCATCCATCCATCCATCCCCCACCTCCATCCATCCATCCATCACTCCATCCATCCATCCATGGCAGAGATGTACAGATGTCCGCCCTCCACCCAGCCAGTTCTTCGGAGCTGAGGACACTAAGGCATTTCCAAGCCAATCAAGAGACACAACCTCTTCAATGTCTGACCGTTTTGGTTGGGGATGAGTAGTGGAACGTGTTGCAGTAATGTCATTTCTCCAGCTTGTATCTATGATCTTATTTGTTTTGTCACTACCTACAGTTTGTGACAGTCTGAGGGTAGGAACTTGGATCAACCAATAAAAAGTCAACTTCACCAGCTCAGCTCTCTCTTTACGACGGGACGCTGCACCAATTTGTCTGTCAATCTCCTGCTCCACTCTTCATGAAAGCCAGACTTTCATGAATCCTGCCACCTGCAACATTGTGCCAATATTCTGCATGTCAGCTGCCACCTCCTAAACCCAGGACCAAACCTAGGAGTCCAAATCATTGGTCATCTCTCATGGTCTACACAAAGAAGAGTGACATGGTATCTCTTTGGGTGACTTTCTATGCTGTTGCTATGGAAAATGCTTTGTGGAGTCCTGTTGTTGGAGCCTTTTCACTGACACCATCTAAGCTTTTTGACGCCAAACATCACAAACACAGGGTGGCGTATGCCTGCACTACAGCATACCACGCAAACTAACAACTGAGATCATAAACCCATCAGGAAAGTGTTTTCTGAGGTCACGCATTAAGGGTGCTGAGGGTCACATTCCCATATTCCCGTACAATCAGACTTCTTTTTGTAACCAGTCACCTATCGTGTACTCTTGAGCAACAGATCTGTCAAAGAAATGGTAAATGGACTGGTTCTTATAAAGCACTTTTCTACTCTACATCAGCACTCAAAGCACTTTATACAGCACGTCTCATTCACGCATTCATTCAAGCACTTTCTACACCTAAGTGCTTTGTGTCTAACACTCAGATAAATCACTAAAATCACATTCTGATAATTGCATCGGGAGCAACTTTGGGTTCAGTATCTTGCTTAAGGATACTTTGGCATGCAGACTGGAGCAGACAGGGTCAGAAGCGCTAACCTTCCAATTCATAGATGACCTGCTCTACCTCCTGAGCTACAGCCACCCCAAAGAAGGTGCATCTGCTTACCTAGCAGAGGCACAGAGGGCGCTGTTCTCCATCATGAGCTCCTTGGTGAGTTCAGTCACCAGTTGCCTGCTCACCACCCTGCCATCATCCTCCAGCTGGGTCTGATGACGGATCCACTGCCACACCTGCCACACACACACACACACACACACACACACAAACAAAACGAGGGTTATTATTATCCACGATCAGGTTCCATGTTTTGTTTGTTTGGCTTCTCCTATTAGAGTGTGTGTGGGTGTGTGCGGTTTTCTCTCATCCCTCCAAGGTGCGTGTGTGTCTGTGCATGTGTGGGTGTGTCTGTATGTGTGTGTTTGCTGCAAGACAGGTGGAAACTGGTGTTTGGCCGGTTTAAAGAGGTTGGTGTGTGTGGCTTGCATGATTGGATGGACACCACCCACCTCGCCCCTTTCCTTGCTTCCTCTCCACCTGTACCATTAAATATGAAGAAAAAAGAGCTGTTCAAAGCTGGATGGAAGCGGTTAGCTTGGTGAGCCAGCTCCTGCAGAGGGAGTTGAGCTGGGTCCTGTTGCTGGTAGTCCTGCCCCACTGCAAAAATCAATTCTCAAACTGGCATTTCTACAGCTAAAGCTGGCCATAAAGGAGATGGAGTTAAACACCAAAACAAAGAAGCAGCATTTGGATATAGAAGGAATGCATTTAAAGGGAAGCCCCACAGTGACATCCGCTAAGACAGAAGCCAGCTTTGGTGCGAGTTAGGCACCTTGCATGTACAGTATCTCCAGTCAAATCTGATTTTAATAGATTTGTTTAATGCCCATTGCTGTGCACAGTCATATTCAAAGGAGGGCTGTTTGGCTTACTTCAGTTTAGTGGTTTAATGTGATAATACACATGATCAGCAGCGGCTCAAAGACATCCTTCAAAAGGAACAACACCCACTAGGGTTTAAATATCTGGGACTCTCCACCTTTTGGTTTTGACACTAAAACTGGCTCTTGGATAAGTAAAAAAACTACAGGATGCAGAGACGTCACTGCATCAAACCAGGTGGAAATCTGTTTAAATGGGAGTTGGGCCATTGAAGCTAAGAAAGACGCATTAGTCTGGTTTTCCAAGATTCCATGATTTAAAAACATTATTGACATCCCATTTTCTCTTCCTAAATGCAGATTACTTGTGGGCATAAATCAAGCTCTAGATAAATCTCAACAGTAAAATCTCTGTGGCGTGTTCACTTTGAAGATGCTGACTTTGGATCATTTATTCCAAAAACCCACCTGGGATCTGGAAATCTCTGCTGTGGCAGAATCTTCAACCTGGCCCCGGTAGAAAAAGTGGCCTTTACCTTGGAAACAGAAAATGGTTTCAACAGTCGGCCCACACAGTTAGATCCCAGCACTGCTTCCTGCCTTGGATAATATCAATGCACTAACCTGATAGCCAAGCGTTAATATAGAGCATGCCAACTGCAATGTTATACTTCAGGCCATAAAGTGTGACTCCTCCCTAAAAAAACACACAACACATCAAAATTCTATGTTTCACTTAAACATCAGAGTTCATTTCCAAATCTCTGTTAGAATTTTTCTACTTAAATGTAATACAGTGTAATTTAACACCATCATCAAAGTATAAAAAGACTGAATATCTTTAAGAATAATAACTTGAAGTGCAGTTCTGCACTCTCTGCAGTGTACTAATGAGAGCAACAGCTGACCGAAGGCATGCACAGCAAGTCTTCAGGAAATACTGTGACATCATGTCGAAGCTGGTCAAGCTGATTATCTCCTTCAGTGTGGAGCTTGAAGAGCTGGAAGAAATGAAAATTTACCCCATATTTTCACACACGTCATTGTTTGTGGATCTTTATGTGTAGAAAGCTTTATGCCGCTCAGTGCTCACGTTTTGCATGGGCTCAATCAGGTTCAGGTCATATACCATGAAACCATCCACACCTGCAGTAATCTCCAATAACTTCAGTCTGAAAGGTGGGAGAACACATCCGGATCACACACACACACACAGACGCATGCACGCGCACGCACAAACCAGCCACAACATCCGCACACTCTGACC
>VUQK01036657.1:5887-16398 GCA_015106715.1 Bujurquina vittata | reverse complement strand
CCTAATGTGTTCCTTCATAGCCTGGATGACTTCAGTATGAATTTATAACGCAGGAAAAAAATAAAAACATTGAATGAGAAGGTGTGCCCCAACCTTTGACTGGTACGGTATAAAGAAGTCTCTTAAAATTTTAAGTGCATACTTATAAACTTTTTTTTTATTGTTTCCAAAGTAATAAAATTTTCAAAGGTGTATTTCTGCTTTTACATCTTCCCACTCTACATTAGACGTACGATTCGAGGCAAAATTATATGTTACCACGCACACACACACACACACACACACACACACACACAAACAACCCAGTTTACACTGTTCCATTACACCCTTGAAATCCTCCACAGTCAGAGATGGATGTTGCCTGGCAGTGACAGAGCCAGGCCCTCGGGGGATGTTTCTGGCCCTCTGGTTGCCAGATGCTCTGCCAGGTCACGGCAGCACCACCTCGACAGCGGCAGCAGGTGGCCGTCAGCGTTTGCCAACAAACTGCTGGCAGCGCTGGTGCGCTTACTTAGCCTCTGCCACCAGAAAAGGCTTGGCAGCAAGAATCCACTGTGTTAGGAAGCTGAATAATGAATAATGAAACAAAACATTCGCTTCATCTGCTAATATTTCTCCTTTTTTTTGGAGCAACATCTGTGTGCTTCACAGGATGTCTGCAGAGAAATGCACTCTAACAGATTCCAGGCATTAAAAGTCATTAACCTATCTCAAATTTGTGTTTCAACCTCTTTATATCGCCTCAAACATCTGACATCTGACACTGTAACACAAAGTGTTAAACCCTATCCAATTTGATACCAGTCATGTGACTACTTTGAATTAAAACTTGGTGAATTTCAAGTGTAGGTAGGTAAGAACTCATCCTGCATCAAAGAAAAATTTAAACAAAATTTACAATGGCACAGCTACATATAAAATGTGACAAAAAAATTTCAATTAACACATTTAAAAAGTAAGCAAGACAAGTTTTGGGTGAAACATTTCTAAGGCCCTGGCTATTCATTGAAGCTAAGCTACAAGAGCTACAAGGTTTATGAAGCATTTCATGAAAAATGCAGGGGGTGTACACTCACTGTATGATAAATATCCATGCCAGGCATACCAGCTTCTCCACCAATCTAGCATATCTGGGAAGTTTTTAAAAGAAATAATTCAATGCCTGTTTTTTTTTTTTTAATTGCTACAAGGTGGGTTGGAATTTTCATGCATGATTTCTCAGATGCATTTATCCTTGGTCTAAAGCGTAACTCTGGCATCGTGTGACCAAAATGCACCTTTCTGATGCCTTTAGGCTGCTCAGATTTTATATTAAAACCTGATGCTGAAAAACAATGCCAATCCACTTTGCAAGGAAAAGCCCACCCACTCATAAATACATGTGGAATATGTTGATGAATTTTGCCCTCCATGGACAGCAGCCACAACAAATGGCCATCTTTTGGTTACTTGTTGTGCTTTGTCAGCACACGATTTTACTCAGTTATGATGTGCTTATACTTTGAAATGAAAAGAAACACAGATTCCATTTAGCAGCTGCTGATTGGTCATTTCAAGTGCAATGCCTCATGATGATGAAGACCTGCCTCTTGCCTGTAAAATGACGCCAAAGCAGGAGTTTCAAAAACTGAAGTTCCTCTAATGGACACTTGAGGCCGGCCACAGAGCCTGCTACCAGAATCTCTTCTGCCCGACGCATTCTCCTTTTTTCAACTCATTTGGATGTTTGGCGTTAGTGGTGTCGCTGCTGTGGCTGAATGTTGTGCTGACACGGCTCGGCCTCACATCCTGCAGGGTACTGTTACTGTATGTGTGCAAAGAAACAAAGGAGCTCTCAGCTACGTTTTATGAGCTCTGTCCAATATGTTTCATGCACACTGTGCTCGCTGGATGCAGTCAGAATGTCGGCCACATTCACGGTGAATGGGAAACATCTCATTGGAAAATGTATGAATAATCTCTGCCATAGCTGGGCAGATCAGTGAGGACCGGGAACCCCAGAAGGACTTGTGAGATAATCTTAAGGCTTGAAGCTGTTGGACTTTTACTACATTTTTATGTGTGTTGCCAGTAATGCAATGCCTCCTATCACACTATTCTTTAAAGTCAAATGACTTTTTGAACTCAATCAATCAAGAAGGCGGTGACATGCAGCCAGGAGGAGGCTATGCAGACGCTCACACCCACTTCTGTGAGGTAACAACACCATACAACTATCTGTGCTCACTGCATGCGGGAAATATTCTCAGCACCGTGTTTTTGTCTCCACCGTTCACATAGAATTATTGTGTCCGACGTGCCTCGTCAGTCATTTTAAATATGCTTTACCGGAATTCAGCATTCACGTGTGCTGTCTTTGGAAACTTTGTGACCTCCAGTAGAATTAAAAATCGAGGTCATGAAGTTTCAAATATTTGAAATTGTAACGACAGACACACCGAAAGCCTGGCAGGGCCGGAGAGTTGAGGGAAAGCAGTAAAATAAGAGAAATATAGAATTGTTTGTGTAAATCACACAGCAAAAAAATGTAATGAAACATAAAATAAGGAACACATTTATCATAAGACAGGGAGTGCAGACCGGGCTCTGGGCCCGCGTGCTAGTGTCAGCGTGAACCAGTGAAGACCGATGGGATCTTTTTAGTCATATAATTTCTACTGGAGCATGAGAAATTTTGATTGTGACAGATGCAGAGATTAGAACTCCTTCTCAGGGCACCTTGAGCAGCAATTACATTTGATTACATTTTTCCCCCCATTATGATTCCATTATTCCCTTGGAGCAAAATTTCCTGGCAATAAATTAAGTAATTGTTGAAATATTTGAGTTTGGAAAAAACTGACATTGGCATCCACAAACATATGCTGCTAGCACTATTACAATAAAAACTTTAATAGCTTTTTAGATTTTTGCTACCTGGGAAAATCAATAACGACACCAAGTCGCTCCCCTGCAAATAAGAAAGAGCCCGAACACGAGGCATGACATAACAAGGCCAAAGCCTCTTTTTGTTTTCCGGTGTTGAGAGAATTTCAGGCTCCGCCACGAGCCTAACACTGTTAGATCAGCGAAGCATCTCTTCCCTCGTCCCGCCCAGTATAATCATCCTCTGTCACTGATGACTGAGGTGTCATTTAGCCGAGTGTTTTCCAGGGAGATTCCCTGCGGTTAATTCTATCAGTCACACCGTTAGATTTCCCTCTAGCTCTCTTCGCTTTAGCGGAGCCAAAATATTAAAAGGCAGCAGCCAATCCGACTCCATCTCGAGGGGAACAGTTCTGCTGTTTCGCTGTGACCGCTAAACCTTCAACCACAAACTAAACGCTGGGATGTTTGAGCCCATGTGGAGAATTATTTATTTTTTTTACCCCTCAGCCTTTACGTTTCAGAGCCATTTAACTAACAACCTCATCTTGAGTCACTTACAGGATAATTAAATACAACGGCAAAGTGAAGCCCTCCTCGTGCACCAGCCCAGCCAATCATCGGGAAAGGAAGAAAAGGCTGAGCGGACCTTGAGCTGGGGAAATCTGTCTGTCCACATTCTTCCAGCTCAGCGCGCACATTTCACCTGATAAGATGCCGCACATCTGGCTGCCCAGCTGTTTTGCCACCAGAGGTCTTGGAACGAGGCCAGGAGAGACAGTCTGATGTGTCTCAGCTCGCCATAAACACCAGGTAGCACTTTGTGCAGCGCGCCTCTGAGCTGCTTATTCTAACATTAGCTAAAGAAACAAAATGTTTTTGGCAAAGAGACTTTTCGCTTGGCTGTCACATGAATTTATAACAAAGATCGGAGCCTCAGTGGCTGCGTGGATACATGAAGCTCGGCTTTTTGAGACTTTCAAATATGTCAAATGTTTTTCCAGCACCGGCACAACTAATTTAAAAATGTTCCATTGGCAAAAGAATTTGATCCTCATTCCCTATAACAATGATTTGACAGTGTGCAGCTCTGTGCTTCACAGACGTGTGTTTAGTCCACCATGTTGCTGTGCTCCCAGATGATTGTGCTGTGGATACAGGATATGAATTCTATATCATTTACGGGGTTTTTTTCATTTTAAATTATTAAATGTTTTGACCTTCTTTTGGTTTAGTGTAAAATAAATCCTGGGCTCTGCACTACACTCCATTTTTTTTCCCGTGCATTAACCTTTGGAAAGTTTAAAGAAATTTCAAGAGGATCAAATTACTGAACGAAAATTGCATTGGCAAAGTTGCAGCAGCAGTTTGTGTGTGAGGATTATGCGGTGAAAGTGGATTGCCGGGGTTGTGCTCGGGGATATTCTGTCATGTTAACGCTCAGATCGCTACATCAGTGCTAACAGTGCAGCTGCTGATCAGCCCTGTGATGTAGCTGTTATCCGAGCTGCTGCTATCGGCTGCCAGCTTCCTGGCTTTCCCCTTTATCTCCTAACTCTTCCTGTCTTTTACCGTCACTCCTCCGCTCCTTCATTTTTTCCAGATTACCCTGTCGGTTTTTGCCTGCTGTCAGAGAACGAGGCAGTAAATGAGATTAGAGATGGTGGCTGGGGGAAGCCCTGGCCCGGGGCTCTGCGGGCTTTCCAGCCCTTTTTTATTGTTCGGGCGGCGAAGTGACGAAGTGAGGTTGACATCCAGTCAGTCAGGGACAGAGACAAAAGCAGAACAAGCCTTCCTCTGTCCCCTCAGTCTCCATACAACACGCATCGGTCATGGTCTTTTGTGAAACGATGAGTCGAACAGAATCCAATTTCATGACACTGTTCCAATAAAAACAATCTCCTCTTTCGCTGCCCTGAACTCAGCGGATGTCTTCATTTGCCTCCCAAGCAGCAACACACACACACACACACACACACACACGCATTTGTGCTTTCATGAATAAGCGAATACATAAATAACGCAGATAGCATGAATTATTCAAATCCTCCAGCAACGATGTTGGCGGGAGTGGAAGCAAACCAGCTCTGACAAGAGAGTCACACGGGGAAAAGTAATAAAGGTTCAAATAACCTCGGTGGGTCTGCAATCACTTTGGTTTAATGCTAAGATGCTGAGTGTGTTTCTTGGAGCAGACACATGTTTTTATGAGACTGTGCCGCTGCTGCCGCGCTGACGCTTCTGCTGTCTCATATTAAAGGGGAACGATGGCGCTTTTTTCCCTTCGCTTTGACAGTCGCGCTGTGTGTTCCTCATTTTATTCTTCTTTGTGTCATTGTTGTTGGTAGCCAATAGCGAATTCCCATTTTTCAATGGCAAACATACAGTTGAGGGGAACAAAATGCAGAGATCTTTATCAGCTGTAACTTTAGAAATCTTACAAAGTTTAAATGTGCAAAATGAAATAAAACAAAGAAATTGAAAGAGGAAAAAAAGTCCTCCTGCTGTTTTAAAGGTGCATCCTGGAAACTCCCAAATAAGCCCCCACAAAACCATTTTACAAGCTGAACTGCTTTTTCAATGCGTGTTGTCAAAGTGGGCCGTGAAGCGCTTGATGCCGCTTCACCATCACGCTTTCATTTTCCTTTCCTTGCCCATGTTTTCCTCTCACTAAAGCTTTTTCCTGTAAAATGCACTCTGTTTGAGACGTACCCAGGAGTAAAGTAAGATAGATCAACTCGGGGCTTCAGATTATCCTGAAATGCTTGGTTGGTCAGCAGTTCGATGCCAGGGAAAAAAAACTCAGCGTGGGGAGAATGGCTTTCATCTGCCTCTTTATGTCCACTGAGGTGCCCTTGAGTCATATTTCCCTGCTCCAGTAGAGGTTTTTAAAGAAAGCCAGAGAGCATTTCCAAAACAGGATTTTGGAAAATCGGATCATTTATGGTCATAATTAAAGGCAAGTTCTTAAATTACTCCATACACATTCGGCTTACAGGCCCTAGCTGCTGATGAGTCCAGTTGTTCTCATAAGTAGAGCATCTTAAAACAAACATGGATTCTTTTTATCACTGCAATATTGTATCGCAGTACCTTTTCTAATAATCTTCTTGTTTTCTAACCCACAGCTCAGAACCCATAGCTAACTGTCCATCTGCACTCAGATCAAATCACAGTTTATGCTTATTATTTGTAAAGGTTCAATAAATGCACTCTGTCTGTCCATTGGTCAAAAAGCATGAAGCTGTACTTCTGTCAGAGGTGATTTGGACCAGCGGAGTCAATGCAGCCATGAAAAGGTCCACTGAATCTGTTACCCACAGCAGGATCTGAATTGATGCACTCAGTTTGGAGTTTGCATCAGATGGGACCTGAATGTCTCCGCATCACTCTCCAGGTGGTTCATCTAAATTGAGATAGCACAAGTTAACGATCTGAGTATCACGATGGTAGATGATCCTCCAGGTGTCGGAGTGAAGAGTGAGAAATAAACTATCCATTAATTTCACCTTCTGGTTTTCATGCTGTGGAGTTCTTGTGTCTGTCAAGTGTCTGCAACAATTTTAATATTTGATATGAAGCTGAGGATCCAAACAGATGATGCACACTATATAGCCAAAAGTATTGACTCATCTGCATGTGGAATTGAGTAACATCCATTGTGAGATAAAGGAAGAACCTCTTCACATCTTGCAGTCTTCACACAGACTAAAGAAGCCAAGGCCATAAAGGTCAGAAGTCAAAGCTTATAAAGGCTTTGCCATTTCCTCTGCCAACATGTTTAAGAGCTCAAATCACTTCTGAAGAGTAAAACTCCATTCAGGCTATAAAGAAGCTTTCAAACGGGTACAATGACCATGAGTCACAAGAAAATAATGATCACACAACATTTCCACTCACAGGTACGTCCAATTTCAGTTCAATAATCTGACTGCTTGTCATGTGAAAGCTGAACCCGTAAATATCCTTTCAATAAAAGTAGAAATTTGTTTGCTGGCAGCTCTGAGCAGCAGTTCACTCTCAAGATCCTTGGTGGCCGCACACAGGCCCCCATTGCTCTTTCTTCAATAGTATGGCTCCTCTCCTGTTTGGTTCAAAAACACTCTGTTGCCCATTTTGTGCAAACTGCCTCTTGAAGGGCAGACCTCTTTTATATATATATATATATATATATATACAGTATATAGTTCTGTATTTTTTATGCAATCAGTGAATGCAAGCAGAGCTGTGAGCTGTCTAATGAAAGGCAGCATTAGTAGCAATCACTTAGTTTGAGGCGCGTCTTTGTGCGCTCCTTGTGTCTGTCCATTCCAGACGATCGCCACAGGCTACAAGCTGGCCTCAGCTGTCAGAGACTCGCTCTTGCTGTACAAGGAGGGAACTGTTCGGCAGGGAGGGATCTGTTTCGTGGAAATCGATTAAGACTTGGGAGGGAGTTCTGTTGTTGGTGGGTGGGATCGAGGAGGGAGGTCTGCAGATCACCCTGGGCTCACCAGATGATGCTGCTGTTGCTGGAGGGAAAACAACCATCACCGGGACACAATGATTGCTTTTAATGGTGTTCAGGCGTAAGAGAAAATACTGCAGAATGTGCTTTCTTTTTGGGTATGCGATGATCTAATCAAATTCCTGACACCCTCAGCTCCCTTCAAAGTCCCAAATAAGAAGAAGGCCTGATTACTAAAGATCTCATAAACAGAAAAAATAGAAACATTTATATTTTGTATTGTTTATCAAATGCAATACAAATGAATTTTGCATTATTCCACAGTGAGACTGTCACAGGGGCTGCAGAGGGGCCGGATCCTATCCGGCGAGAAGCAGCGGCTGGCAGCCAATCACAGGGTTCACACAGACAGTCGATCATTTAGGTTCTCTCAATAAAACTCATTTTTTTAAAAGCAAGACAAGAGTTTCACAAATGTGTCAAAGCATTCATTTGTTTTTGAAAAATTTTTACTGAAAGTTTGCGCTTGGCAGCTGAAGTGTTGTTACAACACATGCAATGCTTTTGTGTTCGCCACGGTCCTGCTTGTGTTTCAGTGCCATTTTCACTGCAGTTTGAAAGAAAATGGGGTGCTCACAGCATTTAAGGCCTTTAGCGCTCTGATATGAATCTAAAGCTTAGACAGCCTCTAACAGAGCATTCACAAGTCAAGAGCACCGGTTTGCAACTCTGTAATGAAGCTATAATTTCTTTTCACATTCTGTGTTAAGTACATTCCCATGCGTGTATACATTCATCTTTTTCCAAATAAGATCAGCAGCCTGTCCCGGGAAAAGGGCGGGAGCAGGAAGTTGGAATTTGACGCTAACAAAAACAACAAAGAACAAAACTTTAAATTGTAGAAAAAATGTAAACATATACTTTGACTTTTCAAACTCTTCAATTAAACGCCAATCAATTTGCACAATGAATTACAACAATCCAGCATTTATTCAAAACTGAATGTGACACTTGTGTGCTGTGGTTGGAGATCCAGCTAAGTGTTGTGTCCTTGCTTACAATATAAAGTCCCCCGAGATGACCGATGTTGTTGAATTAGTGTATTATGAATTAATCTCAATTGAACATAATTAGCAGGTGTTTGTACAAAAGCTGCAGGAAGGCAGTCTAATAATAAGGAAAACAGCAATTCTGAAGCACAAAAGTCTTATTGAAGGCAGTAAAAACAAGAACACAGACTGCACAAATTAGACATTTAATCAATGATATCTAACGTGAGAACAAAACCTTATTAATTCCTAATTGGAGGGAACCATGGAACATTTTAAATTCGTTTTATCCCCTGACAATGACCAGGCTCCGTGATTTTGAAAACGCATTCGGATAATTATTTCTTACAGTTATTCTAAGTGTTGATGGTTGCATTAATTAGCAGAGCTGTCGTCCACCCACAGCCGGCTGGAGAACAGGAAGCCACTTGAAATCAACAGGCAGCATCCAGCAGCGCCTACGTTCACTTGAACACTCATCATCCAACCATTCAAGCCAACATCACTGCCGAGTTAAAGCTCCAACAACAGCCTGCTGTCATGTGAAATTATCCGTGTTTATTGAAAACAACTAAAGGCTTGTCAGAAGTTAAATCGAAAGGATTTAATTTGAAGCCAAAATCACAAACCGATCCACATATTTTTCCTCGACAAACTTTCATTCAGGGTAAGTGTGTGAAAACACACACGGACAGCTTTGTTACAATCCTGCCAACATCTTTGAGGCATGCTGTCATGTTAGCCACAGTAGCTGTTGGGACTCCAAAGACGGAAGAATCAATACCGCTTGTGTCTACAAAGCAATAGATTAATTATTGGATGGATTTCTCAGCAGCAAAGAGGTTCAGTTGTTTCCGAGGATGGATCTTCAGGACGTCGGTCTTCCTCTGGCCTATTTAAATTCAGCTTAATGGATCATGGTCAGTTTTATTCACATATTCACGATTTAATCCAGATGAATCCACATGACTTTGTGGACTTTTCCTTTAGGACTGCAACAAGATCAAGGTCTTTTTACACCTCTGCACTGAGGGCTTTGGCTTTGGGGTGTCCATTTGTCCATCTCATCTTGTGGGAGGTAAGATCTCAGGAGAACCAGCAGGGAGCTTCTGCAAATTAGTGTCGAACAACGACTTGAGCTCAAGCAGCTGTCAGAAGATGGGTACACTGTAGTGCTAAAGGCTTTAATTGAGCTGGCATTAAGTCTAAAGTGTGCAAAGAAAATATTCCCCACACCATTACACCACCAGCAGCCTGATCTCATGAGACAAGGCAGGATGGACCGATGCTTTCATGCTGTCTACACCAAATGCTGACCCTTCCATCTGAATGCAGTGCAACCTGAGATTCAGCAGACCAGGTGTTGTTTTTTCAGTCTTCTGGGGTCTTTTTTTTTTTTTTACGAGAGACAAGAAAAAAAGTGGGATGGGGGGCAAGAGTGAGCGGGTACTAGCACCAAGAAAGTGGCATCCCGGGGAAGCAGCCAACCCAGCTCTGAATCACTAGCCAGTCCCTACCTCAGGCAGGGTTCACGAAACCAAGGTGTGGGAAGACCCGCCCACCCCCTCCTCCCACCCAAAGTGAGGTGATGTGTTGGGTGTATGTGAGTGTTTGTAGTGGGATGAATGAGTATGACTGTGTGAAAGCTACTGGGCTATTAAAATTGGAGTGACAGATGTAACCTGAGCACTGAGCAACAGCGCCCATCCACGCCATCCCTCCGAGGCCCTCAGTGTCTAAGATGTAAACAAAATTGAGGAGTAGGCAGCAGTGAATAAATAAGTGGGGCCACTTCAGCAGTTCCACCTAATAATCACTGCACACACCTACCCCTCAAGGCTCTATGTGTACTATGATGTGTGAGCTGTATAATGCAATTACAAAGGAGGGGGTCGAACATCATGCAGCACAGTGGGCAGAGCCAAGGGACTGGTCCTACCCACCACAGCATGTGCCCCACACCCCCAAAAGACACTATGTGTGTGTGATGTGATATTTGATTGCTTGGGAGGAGGGAAAGGGCCAGGATGCATATGACGGGGGGGGGGGGCTACCCCTGGAGGGAGAGAGCCAGCAAACGGCTGGCTAAATAAACCCCCCCCAGTTCCCTTCACCCAACCCCAGGGCAGGGAAAGCAGACCCAGGGCCTG
>VUQK01036646.1:7849-21538 GCA_015106715.1 Bujurquina vittata | reverse complement strand
AGAGAACACACTCTCCCACCTCCAGGATAAAAATGCTCAATGGCTGCAACAATTCAACATTAGCAAGTGAGCACTGACACTGAAATCTTCCAGACAAAATGTGATGTTTAACACATTCATTTTAGCTGCTGTCATTTTGTCCAAATGTGTTGGTGTTTACTGCTTCTGCAACTACACATAATCTGACAGGAGGGGCACAAAGGGCTGTGTGCACCGTGGGGTCCTACTACAGAGCTCACACTGCAGCTTCATGCTGCCAAAGGGGGCCACGATGACCATATATTGATATATGTTTAATAATACAATATTAATATTGTGTATATCTTTTGTCATAATGCACATGTGGCAACATTGTAACTGTGTGGTTGTTCTCTTTGTTCTTCTCAGGCAGGCAGCAGGGTTTCACTCTATAATTATTTACATTTGTGGCCATAAATATCCAATTTAAAGTGATAGGGTACACTCATTAAAATATTGCAGATAACATTAGCACAGACTACTTTGCAGTGACTTTCTATTAACAATAATTTCCTTTCATTATTAAAATGTCAGGTATAACTCTGGCTGAGAGCGTCATGTGTTGGCAGCATTTGAGTAACGCTGCTCAGAGCGGCGCCACAGCGACGTGCTGCTGCGGCCACACAAAAGCGTTCCTCTCTTGCTGAACACGACATGCAGTAATTAGCTAAACCTGCCGTTACCCGATGCCAGCAGATCGTTGACCAGAACGAGGAACTTCTCATCTGCCACTTGGGCATCAGTCATCAGGAACACGGTGCCAATATTCTTCACGCCAGCTTTGATGTAGAGGGATGCCAGGTCACTCTGGATAACAGGGAGAGAGAGTCGGAGTGGGAAAAGTGGCACACACATTGGCAGATTTGTAGCAGTCGCCTGAGACCTTGAAGTTTAGATGCTGTAAGGATCACGTCTGGAAGAGGTGTTGTGCACGTAATAAGCTTTGTTAGACTTTCTATGAAACATGTTTTTCATGAATCCTGCTCCAACCTTTAGGTCAGTGATACCGTAGCCTTTCCTCAAGGTGATCTGGAAGACCTCCAGATTGGAGATGAAGGCAGCCAGCCGGGTCAAACTCTGCTTGCCGCTGCCGCCCACTCCGACCAGCAGCACGTTACCCCGTGGAGACTCCAGGATTCGGTTTATCCGGCAGCTTGGTGTGGAGGAGCAGATAGCCGCAGGGGGGAGAGATGTGAGGGAGGAATGAATGGAAGGGTGAGACAAAAAGGTAAGGGAGGGGGAGCCGGATAAAAAAAAGCCTGACTCATACAACAAGCAGCAAGAGATGAAAAAAGAATCAAAAAAGCCTGTTTATCTTTTTCTCTGGTTTCTAATACTGACTGTCACCACCATCCAAGTGTTCCTCTGAGCTGGGCCACAGTGAGCGGGATCAACATTACACCCAGCTGTACTGTGCCCCTGAGAGGCTTCATCCCTTCAATAAAAAAAGATGAGCGCTCCTCTGGTTAATGAAATCATTTCATTATCATTTCTGTTGCTACATTTGTGCCAAAAAGGAATTCACCAGCAGTCGTCCCGGCAAATTTCATCTTTTATTCAGGGAATCACAGTTTGGCTGCTTCCTCCTGACGAGTCAGCAGCTTTCACTGCTGCCTCATCAACATTTGACAATCTCAGAAACATCTTCTGCTTTAAAGTTCAACAAAGATTTCTTACGAATTGCATTTTAGCCGCTTTCATCGATTTCACTGTGTCACTGGCAGTCACACCTTCTGCACGCTGGCTAACAGTTAGCTGCTTCCAGCTCGTATCCGTTACAGTTAAGCAGCTTTTCAGAGCTTTAAATTCAGGTTTAGCTGTCACTGTGCACGTTCCCCACATCACCAACAGTACGACAGTTCAAATCTCTGCAAATGTTTTCATCTCTGTCACTTTAACTGCCTTCAGCAGCAGTCCTGAGCAGATGTTTTCACACCTCACCTTTCTGACAGGTAGGAAGATTTCAGTGCTTTGATGGTTTAAACACAGTTTCCTGCTTCGATCTGAACATTTTAAACTCCACTGAGCTTAAATCTCAGACTCGTCATTTGTCCTGCTTTGGCAGTTGTTTCCATGGTTCAAACATCACGTGGCATTTTTCATATTCAGGTGAAAGTTTGACTGCTTCCAACTCTGACTTTTTAAATGTCAACTCAGCTGTTTTCAGCGATAGCACACAAACTGCTGACTCGACTTCCTGCAGGGTTTAACTTGAGAATTTCCATCCTTTGAACAGGCATACTTGGGACTAATTTCATCTACTTTCAGCTCCCGCCTACGATCCAATCAGAGGTCCCAACCTCACGTGAGTGTCCGCCTCACGCTTACACTTCCAGTGAAAATCCATATTTCACATGCAGAGTACAGACATTAAATCACAGTTAAACATTTACAGTAACTAAAGCCATAAATGTCAGTGTAAGTGAGCGCTACTTTCATTAGTTATACATTAATGATGACAAACTGCTGCTGGATCTGCCAGACCATCACGCTCCACGCTGACATTTCAGTCTATGCTGACGAGCGGCGTCAAATATTAAATGGATAAAACGGATATTTGAACTTTGTAAAATAATGAGTAACAAGTAAGCGGGCAGAAGTTGTTCCAGAATGCACTCGCACAGTCTCCACGTCCTTTCCTAGAAACTTGTCCAGAGTATTTGATATTTTTAGAGTTCATACAGTATTGCACCAGTATTGTTGTTCACATTGTTGCTTATCCCATGAAAAAGAACAAAACCAGTAATGTGTTATTGTGCTCATTTGCTCACAACAACCCTGCTGATTAATAATGATGACAATTGCAGTCTTTACTTTGTGTATACAGTACTTGACTGGAAAGCGCTGCTATTTTTGAATATGCCAAATAAATGAGAGTGACTAACAAATATCTTACAATTGTCATTTTAGAGAAGTACAAGAAGAAGAAATGGCAAAATAGGTGCCAATTAATGGACATGCTGGTCAGGATCTGACATGCACACAGTTACTGTACACTGATGTGACTGAAGAAGCTCTGATCTCTTCAGCATGTGTTTGCTCGTCCATTCAGTAAAAGCTGCTGTTCATCTTCAGACTGTCTGCAGAGCTCAGGAACACTTTGAATCTACCCATAAAGACTGCATTAAAGTTTCAATACGTTCAGGCTTGCTTTCTTAACGAGGCGATTATGAGAAACATTTTTATTCTCTTGGAGACAGAATAAAGATATTAGGCTTCATGTCAGCGCAGACAGTCTGGGTGTAGAACATACTGACCATGACCCAAGTGTGGCTTTAAACAGGTTCTGGTGCTTTTGGTTTTTTGCGGTCAAGTTTTTCTGAACGTTACAGCCAAAACCCATTTTCAGACTGAACATCTGCTCTGCATTGAACAGTCGTGATACTTGCTCCACACTGGCCTGCCTCTACGTTTGACAGGCTCTAAAAGGGAACCGCTAACCCTGAAATATGTGGGAAGCCATAAAGAAACTGAGAAGATGTTTTTTCTTTACTCCATCTGTACTCCCCGGGGTTTCACACTTCTACTCACATGTGAGCCATGGCATCCTCAAACAGCACGAGGTTCAGGGTGGCGTTGACCTCATTGTAGCTTTCCAGCACCTCCAGCAGAGTCTTACTGAGGCTGCTCCAGGACTCTGCAGCCATGTACCTGGTCTCCCCGAGCCCGCGGGCGAAGTGGCAGTACAAGTTCATCTCTCTGGTCTGCTCCAGAGTCTCCTCCGAGTCCTCAGCAGGCACACACACATGCATTTCAGCAGTAAACCCACAGAGCCACACACTGCCAGCATAACATTACGGTTAAGCTTAAACAGTCTGGACAGGGACACAGCTGAACACCACAGCTGTGGAGAGGGCGACCCGGTTCACTTTCACCCTGGCGTGTTAGGCCCGGACGTTTCAATGGAGACAGGCTGTGTCTCTGACTGCTGCTCAAAACAAAGAGCTGCAGTAGGTGTGATGAATTAATTGTTTTTCACATATTTATTAGGTTCCAGTGAAGCATCGAGTGTACTTTCAAACACTACAAAACTCTCTAAACATTTTCTTGTTTGCATGTTAAAGCAGCAGTAAAACATGCTACATATTGCTCTGCGGCACAGGGACAAAAAGTTTACCTTAGCTGCAAGCTGTGAGTGCTATACATGAGCAGAGTTGTTCTCTTCCTTCTCTTTATATGTGTGTGTGTACATACACTTGTCAGGTTCTTCATTGTGCGATGACTAGTGTGCATGTGATAGAGGCGGGGAGTGCAGTGAGGGAGCAGTGGACAGAAAACCATTAAAATGTTTTCCAATTTGCCAGGCTGACAGCACAGACCTGACAGCCAGACCCCCATACTACCCTGATTAATATGCTCCCCCAACACTCCCCTCTCTCCTCGCTGTGTTGGCCACTGATGTCCGGGTCCAGACACAGAGTAGGCAACCTAATGATTTCTCTCCCGCTCTCGTCTTCCTCCGCTGAACTTTGTAAAACTCTCACCTCATAGAACTTCTTTACAGTGTCTGCCTGCAGCTTATCAAAAAGCTGGAAGTCCTGCTCCTCCACCAGCTTGTCTCTGTAGACCCGGTGGGACTCGTGCAGGTAGATTTTTAGGAGGTCCACGGGGGCTTTCAGACACTCGCTGCTACAAAAGAGAATGCCCTGGGCAGAGAAAGGAGGCATTTTCATTCCATTTATTCCACAACAAAGAGGGAATTACAGCACAGTCGCTGCAGGCAAATCGATGGATATCGAGCGGACGAGCTGTTGGAAGGTGCGACAGATAAAACTATAAAATATGGCATCACTCTTCTTTCAGCACGTAGTCTCAAAGGTGTTTCTGCATGTGGAGATGAAAGAATTTGGACAACAAATCAGTGACTCGTGTGACTGTTGTGTGTCCAAAACGTGTTTATTTAAACACACGTTTTATATTCTAACCGATATTTTAATTAATCTGATGTTGTGATTATGCAGTAATTTGTTACTTTTTATATGCACAGTGAAATTTTGCTGCTCAAAAGAGAATTTCAAATTTCATACTTCTTCTAATTTATGACAGCAACTCCACCCCAGCTCCTGACATCACACCATATCGGACTTCATCAGTGTTGCAGCTGTTGCATCAGTTTTAATTTCTCCTAAATATTTGTGATTAGATGGACCTGATGTGGATATAAACTAAGGTTCCTCTTTGAACAGGAAGTTGTATTTTGTTGCATGGTTGTTACATACTTTTGTGAGAATAAAAGATGTCCTCAGATGTGGATACTGGGGTTATTCTATAGCATAACAACAAAAACAACATGACCTAACAAAATATAAAACACTACTGAGTACAATGCAGTCTAAGGTGCAGCAAAACCAAAATGTAATGTCCCCACATGTGGACGCAGGCTCTCAGGAGGCTAATGTGACCTTACAAGTGCTAAAGGTGGTTAAAAAATGATTTTACAACCTCCTGTCGACACACTGGACATTTGAGCAAACTTCCACCCACTGGTGTGTTCCCAATTCCTCAAATACATGAAAGGGTCCAAAGTAATCATAGCAGTGAACACAAAAAGCATTTACACACATCTAGATTCCAAACACACTTAAATAAATTCCAACTGCCTTCAGAAAAAACTGAAATTGATAGAACTAGTGATTTATAACAAACTTGGCGTAGATGGCCACAACAGTGATAATAACTGGACTATAATTACTGCCTCTGACTCGCGGGCCATTGCTGTAGCTGACATGCGCTACATGTCTGTGCAGACTCATATGTGCAATGAAGAGTTTGCAGGAGTGTCTTCATCCAATAAGCTAAAACTTCCAGTTCATCCTGGACGTCTGCACCAAATGTAATGGTACAAATGCTGGTCAGCATCAGTCTGGATTGATATTTTACCAATTCAACTTGTAGATATAAAGGCACGGTGGTTGGTAACATTTTGTCCTTCCTTTTCCTTAAAGGAACCTGTTAAACTTCACTTTATTCTCCAGTGTGTGGACAAGGTTTCAGATAATGAGGTGTTAGCCCAAAGCTGAAGCTTCAGACTGCTAAATGATCTGTTTCTCAGTTTTTTTTCTCTGCACTTTTTGATTTCACAGAGTGCAAATGCCTATTATGGTCATGTGAGCCATACGGCTCTGGCTGCGAGTACGAAGCCCTCCCTGCCTGCTCAAAGAAAAAAAAAGATCAAGCAGCTTGTTTCAGAGGTGATAAACTGAGGGGACCATTATAACAGTGACTCATGCAAAGCTACTCTAGGTCCAATAACAGAAACACTGAGGAAATGGAAATGAGGTACTCCTACAGTCAGACTCCATGCAGGACCAAGCCTGTGGTGGCGGTTGAGGGAAAGTCAGGCTTAACTCTGGATATGATCGAGCTTCATCTTCTCGGATTGGTCAGAAGCAGTAATCACACTCAGCAATCCTGCATCTAAAAAAGTGCATGTTTCAATGTGTTTTTGTGTTTGCTTCAACCTCTACATGAGAACAAAAACATCCTGACAATGAGCAGATGAGTGTTTAGTGGATGATTGATGATTAATGCATCTCTAGATGAGGCCAGAATGATGCGACGGCTTTCCCACGGCGACGCAGACGATGAAGCCGGGCGGATCCCGTCGCAGTCTCCGTGCATCACATGACAGGTGCCGTATAGATGAGAACAGGCTGGAGAGGCACCCAGGCGCTGCTTGCTCCCCTATGCACACTGTTACCCAGGAGGCAGAGGCGAGCAGATGCTGTGTGTTTCCAGCCCCAGAACTTATTCTAATCAACAGAATCATCTCCGGGGGTAAAGCCAGCTGAGTCTGATCTGCCTCCATATCTCAGCCCGCTCAATGAGACAACTGGCTGCTAAATCCACTGTGTAATTGTGCAGATGGGAGGCACGCTCTGGGTGTGGAGAAGTGTTCTGAAGATGCAAACTGAGCCTAAGTGATGGACACTACTCTGGATCTACAGAAGTTAAGACGTTTTCCACAGGAATGTGTGCGTGAAGTCATATTGTTGATATCCAGCTCTTTCTACTTCATTTCGTTGTTTAATGATATCAATCACGACTCCCTGCATCCATCGTGTACAAGCGTGCTTGAGCAAAACAACACACCATATGGCACCTAACTCTATATAACAGTAACAATCACAGGCTTACTGTTAGCAGCATCACCCGAACAAACTGAGAGAAGACAGAACTTTGTTTTTCTTCCATCCAGCTGACTTTGGCAGACTATCTCATCCTCGGCGTCCCTGATCTTTCATTGCTTTATTCAGCTCAGAGGAGAGGGATTAGAGAGTTCTGGGTGTCGGCGTGTATCTGTCTGTCGTTCTGTCTGCAGCCAGCTCGCTTTCCTCGTAGCCTGACAGCTGCTCTGAGCCCCAAACAATGCTTTCCCCGCTAACAAATGCCCCCAGCTGACTATCTACAGAACATCATGCAGACATATTGTGCAGTCGGTACAGTTTGGCTTCGGTCTCTGTGCACCATCATGTATTCTCCTTCTCTCCCTCGTCTCTGTCCTCCTCTTTCACTCCACGTCCATCTCTCCCCCCCATCTCCTCCCTCGCCTCTCGAGCTTCGAGGAGCTCATTTAGGCTGACGTGGAGAAGACAGGCCCACAGTTATGCCTGCTGGTCATGGCAGAGGATGAACACTGGCAAACAGAGCTCTTTGACAATGCTCCCAGTTGGATGCCAAACTGTTTGTCTAGCCCTATTAGTTTAATTTGGCTACTGTACTTCACTTATAGCATGTTTAATTTAACATCCACAGGGTGGAATGATCAAGCTGAAAGATTTATAGAGACAAAGTGTCTACTCTCTGTCTGTTTGCCAGCTTTTTAAGGACAGCATCCTTTAAAAAGTTGGCAAAGTTTGGAAAGTACTGAGGAAAATGCTCCTATTAACTATTCGGCCTCCACTAACCTCAGAAGTTTGCACGTACATAACAACAACAGTCCTCTCGTGATGCAGCCTTGACTCTTCTCTGGACCCACTCCTTTTGTCACATTCAAAAGCACCTTTACACAGACCACTGCAGCTCCCACAGAGCTTCTGAGCTCGGCTTTCTGCCTCATTAGTGCTGATTATAATGAGACAGCTTCCTTTGGCTGCATCTCCACATTTGGAAGAAAGAAAAAAAAAAGACCCCCAACTACTTCAGCTGAGGCAAACATGTGAAACATGAAGCCAGCAAACACTGACTGACGACCATTTAGGCCTCATGGCTGAAATGAGAGGAAGCGTTTGTGCTGTCGTCAAATACTTTCCCACTTCTGAAGGTACAAAAGCACAGAGGTGGGAAATTACTGCTGAGGCAGAGCTGTGAGCGAAGAGGTTTCTCACCCCTACCCAGCTGTCCTCGGGTCTTTGTGCTGAGAGCTGAATAAGGAAGAAAGACTTCAAATGAGCTTCAGGAGTCCCCTTCCTGGCTTTCTTTACATTTCCTCCCAGGATGGGGAGAGGAGACAGCTTTGACTTTGTTTCCTCTTTGTGGTTATTGGATGTCCAATCTCGCTGTGCAGACCAATTAAAACAAAAAAACAAAAAAAAAAATTGATGAAAGAGGCAGAAAAGCTCTTTCAGACACCAGCTTCAAAGTGTTATGGTGCAGTTTAATTCCCCACTTTTTGAAGGCAGTGATGTGTGTGATCCAGGACTTGGAAGGTAAGTCTTTAGGTGGTCAGGGCTTGTGCACTGGGACAGATGATAAGTAGGATTTAATCCTAAAGTGCAGAAGCCTCAGACCTGCAGCAGGTATCTCAGTGTGCTTCATCTGAAGATCTGAATCTCTCCACCTGACGGCTGAACGCTGTGGGAGGCTTTAAACATCATTCTCTGGCTCTCTCCTTCATTCTTTCACAAACCGTTTAAGACCTCATTAATTATAACCCTAGCCCTATAATATTGTTGTGTATAATATTGTTCTCTTGAGTCCCGTTTAAGTTGCTCAGTGTCTTTCTGATGGTCTGTTTGTCATGTCACTGTGAATCAGTTTGGTTCATTTTCCTGTTTGGGAAAATATTTTTGTGCCAATCTGTTCAGGAGGTGTGGAGATAATTAGCTGGCAAAGTGGAAACGTTGATGTTTTGAGTGAAATATCTCAACAGCTGTTAAATGAAGCACCATCACTGCTTCATCCCCACAGGATGACCTGTAACTCTGGTACTAGACTGGCTGTATCTCTACAGCCCAGCACCGCTGTGAGCTAGCTTTGCTATCCGTGCTACTGGTGACATGACCAAAGAAAGGCCCACGTTATCCAGTTCAGGGGTGCTGGAGCCTGTCCCGGCTGTCACTGGGCAAAAGACAACCATTCACACCTACAGCGCGTTTAAAGTCACACAGAACATGCAGGTTTCTGGACTGTGGGAGAAAGCCAGCGTACAGAGAGAAGATCCACGCGAGCACAGAGAGAAAACACAAACTGCACAAAGAAAAGGCCCAGCTGGGCAGGAGGTTCAGCCCAGGACCTCTGTGAGGTGACCGTGCTCACCACTGCAGCCCCGGGACACTTAAAAATGAAACAACAAAATATTATAAATAATTGTAACTGCTCTTTGTTGCATGCTTTTGTACAGTTACAGTTACAGACTCTTGCTGCCTCCCTGCACTCATATTTTGTGTGAATCTGCAGCTGCAGATGTCTGCAGCTCTTCTGAGGCTGTGAAAGTTGTGGGCCGGGGTCTGTCGTGAACCCCCCAGCATGGCTGGCACAGCACCGGCAGATGAATGCGCTGCGTCTCAGCTTTTCCTAATTCTGTTTTTGGATTGTTTTCCACCTCTGCTGCCATTTCTTCGCACCACAGATTTTGCCTTTAGCTGACCTGCCTTTGTTTGAGAGTTCTGCTTTTCCAAACTCTGAATTTTGGAGCAAACTTTCTTCTTATATGGAAAAAAACATAATTAGTGCTGCTGAAAAGATGAATCTAAATCAGCACAGTTTTACACCTTGGTATTCGCTACATAGTGCAGGACCGTAAGAACTCAGAGCTGTTGGTCCTCTGCAAACTCCTCGATAGAATTATGAAAAATGAAGTTTCTATAGCTGAGTGGCTTAAAGCATTAATTATACAACGGAGGGTGTTAAATGAGAGCCTGCCCTCCGTGAAACCGTGGAGGATTCTGACAGAAATATTGCCCCAAAAGCTTCTCCCCTGACAGCCTTGGCGCTCTGATATTATATTCATTTAAATACATTAAATCATCACTAACACCCGTGGAAGTGCAAATCCATTCTATTTTCTGTTACACTTATTTCAGACTTATTTCTGGCTTTCAGACTCAGCTCTTAAATCAATAATCATTTAGATGAGAAATTAGTGATAGAAGCCTGGCTCTGCCCACATGGGAAGCAGAGCTGCAGAAACAGAAAGAAGCAAGTTAAAAGGAGTGATGTGGAAAAAAGCTCAGAACTTTACGGAGGTAACTTCTTGCATTTGGCTGTGATAAGATTAGCCTGAGGTCATCTCTCTCAAAGAACCTCTGCATGGATAAATCCTCCTGCTGTGTGTGCTCTCCATGCCTCACCTGGAAAATGTTGGAGAGGTCCCGCAAGTTGAAGATGTAGTGGAACTTGACTGCAGTGGGGAGGAAGGTGGAGGAGACGCGCTGGTGCAGGGCCAGGGCTAACTGCACCAGTGTGGGGCAGCTCTTCTCCAGGGCACTGCTGAAACCCTCTCCTCTCAGGTGCTGATTCAGGATGGAGGTGTAGATGGTGCTCAGGGCCTCGGCTCCGGGAAACGACAGAGCAAAAACTGAGAAGTGGCGCTGCAGAAGGAGACAAAGCACAAACAGCGCAACACGTTTGTCACCAATTATGCAGTCGGCTGGCTTCTAGAGTTAAAGCAACGGTCACCTTGGGGGTGTTTGCAGCAATGAGTGAAGACAGGCTGTCGCTCAGCAAAGGGTGACTTTAGAATTGAAACGTGACAGGATGAATGTTTGGGGAGTTGGTGTCTTTTTTGCCTTTATTATTTCTTTTTAATTTTGTAATTATTTTTTCAATCATTTTTTTAATTTAATTTTTCTTAATTTTTATTTTTATTATTTTTTTTTTAATTTTTAAATTTTAACTTATTTTTTTTGTAGGTGTCTTTAAATGAAAGTCATCTTTCATATCTAACTGCAGTGAGAAAAGCTGGAAATAATAATTTAGACCGACTTCTACCCAAAGTACTCAGAACTTTACAGAACTTTCATTTAAGGAACTAAAATGTTCTTTAAGACTTTTGGTTCTCACTTTCCACCACGAGATAAAGCGAGTTAGCCCGCCGACGTGCTGTGAAAAGGTTTTTGCCCCCTCCTGATATTTGTCACTTTTATACGTTTCAGATCATCAAAGTTTAATATTAGACAAACAGAACCAGAGTAAAGAAAATGATAATATAAGTGAAACCCAAACGTGCCTGTGGGACCGGACTAGTATTGATGGTTCTTCCTCTCAATGTCTTCTGTCCAGATACACCAAACACCTTCTTGGTGAGCTTTCAGATGTGTGTGTATATGCATCTGTCGGTCTATACTTCAGCTGTACTTTCCAAGTCATCTGGTAACTCTTCCCTCGGCTCCTTACATGTCCACTAAAGTCTGCTCCTGGTCTTGGTCTCTACGTTCCCGCTCTCCATCAAGTCTATGTAAGGTGACCTCCTCTTAACCTTTCATTTGTTTCACGGCTCCCGGCGTTCACACGTGGTCCAAAGATCAGCCATCAGAGGGCAGAGGAAATCCGCTGTCCCAGAACCCAGAGGAGCGGATCCTCCCACAGCTGCTGTTCTTACTTTGCTTTCACCAAACCCGGATTTGCCGTTTTGTGTTTCTAATTGTTGTTATTGTCTTTCATAAAATACAACATGCTGCTGAGGCCCCTTTTTGTTAAACAAATATAGTTCAATTGTTTCTTCAGACTTCAATCATCAGGAGTCAGTAGAACAATAAACTGGGATTGGCAGAGAAGATTTGGTGAGTTTTTCATGAGCACGACCCATGAATGATTTTTGATCACAAACGTGGCTTCATTAAGGGGAACAAACAGGCTTTCCAGTGGCACAAGATTTACTGCCAAGAAGCTTCATTACTGCAAATAATGGACCAAACACGAGTTTCCTTACTTTATGTTACAGCTTTATATCCTGACATGTAAACACACGTTTTACATATTTGAATAATTCTCTGATTGCATGGTTTTTGAATGATCCGAAGCATCTTTTTCTGCATTATATAATAAAAATATCACAGTACTGATTGGTAATATCACACACACACACAGTAATAGGTCCTGGTCATGCTGACCTGTTGACTTTCTAATTACACATATTTGCACAAAGTGTTTACAACTTTTTTGCCTCTGACCCAGTAATCTGCTGCAGTCTGAGCCCTCTGGTTCTATTTTACTACATCAGATTGTGTATGTGACGACACACAGCCACACAAATGAACATGAAACGAATGTGGCAGCACCCTCGGGCAAAACACTCTAATTTTCTAAATGCTGAATTATAATGTTGAGAAATGGCGGAGTTAACGTTTCCTGAAAGTTTTGTCCAAATCTAATCAACTCTGCATGAATGAACGAACAAATTAACAAAGAGAAAAACAAACAATTTGGAAAAGAACACAAAGGAAGAAATAAATGGCTACGGAGCGGCACAGGGCGGGCTTCCCAAACATAGATTAAACCTAGTCCTGGACTAAAACAGAAGGTCAGTGACGTCTCCACTGAAAACAGTTAGAGCCTAGGACAGGACTAAATCTACGTCTCAGAAATAATGTTACCAAATTTAATCTCAGAAAGCACATATAAAGAAAAGATGATAGCATGTGTGAGATGTAGTGCACGTGTAACCTCAGCAGTGAGTTGCATAACCAGTGGAACACAGAGTGCTGGGAAGTGTGAGTGTGTGTGTGTGTGTGTGTGTGTGTACCTGGAGCCGTGGATTAATGGTGAAGCTGCCGGCTGTGGGGTTCATGCAGGACACATATTGAACGTTGTGTATTTCCTTCAGAAGCAGCTTATTACGTTCATACCTCGGACACACACATGCAGAAAAAAAGACACCATTATTTATCAGAAAAACACCAACGTATGCCCTGTCTCTGACACACACACACCCCTTCCCTCACACTGTTGCTGATATGGATGCCTCAGCTCCCACTTAAGCTGGCGTGGCTCAGCAGCATCCTTCTTCCTCTCAATTTCATACCTGAAATGCTCCCAGCATATCTCTAATGGGCTGACCGTGTCTAAGCCAGTTAGCCTGTGTCTGACGCAGTGGAACCATGTTCAGAATGGCTTCACTGTGTCAGAGAGATGAGCAACAAAATCCTTTTAAGGGGAATCACACAAGCCTGCTCCCCACATTTGACTTTTGACACTCATAAAAGTTGTAGCATATTGATACTCAGGCCGGGACCTCTGAATACTAAAAGGAAGGCGTTTTCAGAGGAAAGCTGTTCCTCTGGATTATTAATGTATTACACCCATCAGCTGTTGGCACTCTATTATCTGAATGATCCTTTTATATGTTAATACGAGGAGAAATTGTCAAAAATGTCCATCGTTAGAGCAATTAAAGTGGTGCTGATGTAGCTTTTTTTTTTTTTTTTGGGGAAATAACCCCCAAAGCCCAAATTTAAACATAATTTTCCTCCTTGGAATATTGCATGCATACATGTGGTTATTCTGCCGTGC
>VUQK01036630.1:48954-64920 GCA_015106715.1 Bujurquina vittata | reverse complement strand
TACTGAGCTAGCTAGAAACTTTCTGACTGAAGGAATTTTGTTCATTCAGTCTGTTCACATGTTTTGTTATTTGCACAGAGTACTGGCTGTACAGGAGTACACACAGGAGGAAGTACTTTGGTGAAGTCTACTTCACTGCCGACTGTTTTTTAAAGAATAAATCAGCCTTTTACAGTTTTTGCTCAGTATCTTTGCTGTATAAAATTTTAATAGCAGAGCTGTGAGTGTTTTGTTATGGAGGGAAAAAAAACATTAATTTATTTGAGAAGCATTATTTAAATATGCCAATAGTTTATTTTTGAGCAATTTCTCATGTACATCTACAGCTGAATGTTTAAAAAAAATGCCCGTTACTCAAGTGCCTTTTTGTTTATACCTTTTGGGAAGAAAAAAATATATATATTGTATATCGCCATTCAGGTAAAAAATATCATGATAATATTTTTGGTGAGCCCTAATCACACCTGCACCAGTTTCATTAAACAAAAGCAATAAAACCTAGCAGAGATAAAAATATTTTACCCCTTTCCAGTCCAACATAATGACATGGCTGGCCATCTTCTTTCTTGCCATTTAAATAAAAAAAAAAACAGACTGCTATCCATAGTCATAAATTTAAAAAAAAATCTAAGCTGAAATAACAAAGCTTTGAATATTTTGTTTTCTTCACTCATCTGCTGGATCATCACTGAGGAGCAATCTGATGATCCGTAGGCATTTGAGCACTAAGGGTCTCTGTTTTCTTCAAGATTGTGCAGGTCAGTGTCATGCAGCTGTTGTTTGGGTCATATGAGCAACATCTGGGCCCATTGGGCTCTGGCCTATAAACCTCCGTGCTCCTGCAGACTGTCTCTGACACTCCGAGGGAAGAGTCCTGCTCCTCCAGGCTCCATTACTGCATGCATTTTGTTTTTCTGGCTTTTCTCACACACATGCCACACCCTTACTGACATTTTTTGTAGTTGCTTTCTCTCGTTTTCTTTTTGCAGTCTTTGAGGTGGGCTGTGGCAGCAACACAAACAGAACCTGTAAACAAGATAACTGCTATCAGTGAGAAATTAACAATGCAAATTTTTCTTTAAGCACGACATTGGTTTAGCCCAAAACACTATATCATGTCATTTTCTTTCAGTCGTGAGACGCTGAATTTCATATCTCCACCTGTCATTCAAAGTGCCAACAGAGCAGCTGCTGTGTTTGTAAGGTATAGACTGAGAGGCTGTGGGTATAGAGGAAGGTTTAGTCTGCTGTGGTTGCAGGAACAGAATTAAAATGTGAGGAAAGTCCTTGCCTTGTTCTGCTGCTATGTCACTGTATGACATAAACTGTGGGTGAACTAAATGTACAGTAGAGCCTTCTTTTCTTGTCACGCCTGCGGGCCTCACAAAATGTTACCAAGAGTTGCCATTGGCTCACAGGATGCACTTTGAGGGGCCGTGGTCTAATGAAATGGCAGCATTATAGGGCTTTAATTAAGATTGACTGAGAAAGTATGAATGAGGAGAAATGAATAGCTCTTTTCTACTGACAAAACCCAATTGAGATGTCCTCTATAATGAATACTTCTCTTTACTCTTAATAGTTGCTTTCACTAAGAGCACTGCTGAGTGTGACCTAGCCTTTATAGCTGACAGACACAAAGGATGCTAACCTCACCAATTATCTATCAAAGACCACTCTCACCAGTCTCACGTCTCCTTTTTTTTTAAACTTCCGTACTGTCATCTTTATTCAGCAGGCCTTACCCTTTGTCTGCCAGCAGACTGAAGCTATAAACCTGACAAATGGAATTTCTTCAGGTCTTATTCCAGAGCAAAAGCAAATTCACATAAAACCTGTTTCAACGTGACTTCAATCTTTCTGTTCTCACCAGCTTGGAGGACAGCATGACGTGCTGCTGGAAGCATTTCATTTCTGGATAATAAGTGTGAGGTCTCTGTCTCATAGCCTTGGTAGCTATGGAAACTTAATACTGTATCACCAACATTGATGCAGAAAACTGGTCTTGTCCTTTGTGCCTTTGTGATTTTAGACTTAATAGGAGTTAAATTGTGTCATGTTGTTCAGTAAATACGCAACACTAATTTTTGTGAGTTTTAAACTGAATCTAAGTGTAGCTACTGTATATAAATCATGTTCATCATGTTTTACATTTGATATCTATTCTTCTATTTGTAGTAAGCTGAGATATTTCTACCCTTGTTCCTCATGTTTCGATAAGTTTTAATCAGTGTACCTACATGTCTAATTGGTCTAAATAACCAGAATCCTGCACATCCGCCATGCAGTTACAGAGGCAACGTTCATGTCTGAAGCGCATTAATGAACTGCTGTTTGTTCCTATTCCTTTCTGGTAGTTTTGATCCACTAGATGGCAATGTTGAAGCAGATTTGCTGGTCACAGCAGCAAGCTGTCGGAAGTGTATTTTTTCCTTGTTTTTTAGCTATTAAGATTAAAGAAGAACTCCTCTTCAGTCTTCAGCCGTGAGTAGCTGCAGGTGATGATGCAGCCTGTGCTTCCAGCTCAAAAATTAATTGAAGAATGATTCCTGGTGGCATTTAGTAAAGATATTTAGGGAAAGTGGAAATGTCATAGATCACCAACTAAGGTGAGGACTTAGTTGCTGGACACTGAGGAAGGGTAACACTAGTTTATTTATAATGGCTGTGGGAAAAAACACACAAGCTGAGCTGTGAATGAGCTTCTTAAACAAGGCGAGAGCTGCAGGTTTCTCTGTGGGCACACACACTTTGTCACAGGCTGTCTGCGCAGAGATCAATGCTAGTACCAGCAATAAATAACCAACCTGCTATACGAACAGTTTAAAAGTCTCTTTTCCCTTTCCTTTATAATTTGTAAATTTTTTTTATAGTTTTATATTAAAACTATTTCTTTTTTTAAATGAATGTTTTTTTCCTGATTCCATTTTTAAAATTTACTTATGTATTTATTTACTTTACTTGGCAGCTTTAACCATTGTGCCACATCTTAGCATTGTAATGGACATCACTAAACCAAATTGTTGTGTGTTTCATGTATATTATATATTATATGTCACTGGCGTTAGCAGCTCCATGTCCTTTAACTAACTCCAAAAAGAGATCTCTCATCAATTCTATTTGAAAATCTCTTCATTAGCTTGCTGTTAGCTTTAGAGTCAATTTTAAAAATCTTGCTTTTATCATTAAAGCTTTGAATTGTAAACCACCCCAGTATATCACGGAGCTTTTATCGACCCACTCTTCCAGCTGGTCCCTCAGGTCTTCAGAGCAGAGATTACTGTAGTTGTTTTAAAACGGGCTGAGATTGAGCCTTTGGAGTTGTAGCTCCAAAACTTTGGATCCCTTCGTTTTTGATTGATTCAGAGGTAAGTAAGTAAAGTAAAACACGACAAAGTGGTAGCTTTTAAAAAAACAGCCAAAGGTATTCCCATTCAGACAGGTATTTGCGTAATAATGTGTTAGTAATATATCTGTTTTTATAGTTTTGTTTCATTTGTTTTTTCTCTTGTGAGGCACTGTGTGACCTTGTCTGTGAAAGGTGCTTTATAAATAAATTTTACCTCACTTCCATTACTTTGTTTACAATTACAGTCTGTTGTCTATTCACAATCAGTGAGAGCACAATAAAAAAACTTACATACTTAATTACACATTTAATTTGCAGAGGGAAACTTTAATAGTAGAGTCTTTTGGACCATATACACTATACTGCTAAAAGTATTCACTCACCCATCCAAATCATTGAATTCAGGTGTTCCAATCATTTATGTGGCCACAGGTGTATAAAGGAAGGGCTGTAGGATGCTACAGACTTCATGTAGCCTTCAGATTAGCTCAATAAAAGTGTGTAGAGAGCTTTATGGAAGGTGTTTCCATGGCCAAAGAGCTGCATCCAAGCCTTACATCAAGTTCAAGTTCAAGTGCAATGTAAAGCACTGCATGCAGCGGCGTAAAGCATGCCACCACTGGACTCTATTGGAGTGGAGACATGTTCTCTGGAGTGACGAATCCCACTATTCCATCTGGCAATTTGATGGATGGGTCTGAGTTTGGTGGTTGCCAGCAAAACGGTACTTATCTGACTGCATTGTGCAGAGCATAAAGTTTGGTGGAGGGGGGATTATGGTGTGGAGCTGTTTTTCAGGAATTGGACTCGGAACCTAAGTTCCAGTGAAAGGAACTCCTAATGCTTCAGCATATCAAGACATTTTGGGCAATTTCATGCTCCCAACTTTGTTTGGTGTGGAAGAACTTGATTGTCCTGCACTGAGTCCTGAGCTCAACCCAACAGAATAATTTTGGCATTAATCAAGAGCGGAAACTGTGAGCCAGGCCTTCTCATCCAACATCAGTGTCTGACCTCACAAATGCACTTCTGGAAGAATGGTCAAAAATTCCCATAAACACTTCTAAACCGTGTGGAAAGAGTTGAAGCTGTTATAGCAGCAAAGGGTGTGCTGACATCATATTAAACCCTGTGGATCAAGAATGGGATATAACTCAAGCTTATATTCATGTGAAGGCTGATGACCTTTTGGCAATATATGCGCTATATATATATATATATATATATATAAAATATATAGACTGTGTGCTTTTCCTGATAGATTCGGCTTCAATCGTTGATTTTATTCTGACAAAAAAATGAATAGAGGTCAGAGTGTGAGAAACTGAATATTTTGTCACTCGAATCAATATGGATGCATATATAAACAGGAAAAAATATCAGTTGGTGGAGGGACAAAATAGATTTGAACACATTCCTGTAATAATATTCTGTGTCAAACACCATGCAGGGCCTGTCCATAATACTGCACTATTTGGTGTAAATGTATTCCATCATCCAGCAGATTAGTACCAACGAGCGGCCCTTCACTTCCACGTCAGATCAGACTGTTGGAAATCTGAATGAATTCATCTAAAAATTTGTAATACTTTTCTTCAGACGATCTACGAGTTTCTTCTACAGGTCATGCAGGAAAATACACAGTAACAAGGGTGGTACCCTTCATTATGGCTACAAAGTGACCTTTCCAAATGTTGATTAGCAGTATAGCTTTATGGATTCATCCATCGATCTGCTAAAAATATTCATAGTCATCAGAAAATTAATCCTCAGTAACTGATCTGAGACATCTGCAGCTTGCCCTGTGTAGCACAGACTAAACAAAACCAGTCATCGATCACTGGATGGAGTCCCCTGAAATGTTTTTTGGATAATTTAGTGCTACCACATTTTTTTAAGTGCAATAGATTCAAAACAATTATGCTTTTCAGTTCTCCGACCGTTTCATTGGTGAGTGTTGATGGTAATAAGCATGGCCTATGAGCCGAAAGCTTAGGTATCCAACTGCTCTAAATGCTCTGAGAGCAGATGTTCCTTATCTGGTTCCCTCAGGTCCACAGCTCAGTAAGGAAAGAAAGATGGCAGAAGCAGGAAGGGACCTAAAATGGCTTGTTTTAGACAGAAGATGAACTGAGGAGCTGCACCGAGGTCAAGTTGGATAATAGGCCCAATTTTATTCTGTCCATAGCATTACAATCAACCTTAGTTACACCACTGCCATTGTGACTATGAGCATGTTTGAAGCAACAATGTTTTTTAAGTACACCTGGCATTGTTTCTAGCTTGTTAGTTTGACTAGAGACAACTACGCAAGGGCGAGGGAAGGAGCTGGAGTCTATCATAGGTGACACTGGACAACAGAGGAAAGGTACACTGTGGTAGGAACCTGTGATGGGCTCACGATCTAGACCTCGTCCATCACACGGACAGCTGTGAAACAGACAGCTGCTCATCTATGCCTGAAACAGTTTAGAGTTATCGATTAATCTGCACATCTTAGGACTGTGGGAGGAAAGCAGACACATACGCACGGAGAACAAGCAAGAGGCACACCGAAAGGCACCAGGTGAGCTGTGAAGCAACAGCGCTAACCGCTGCCCCCTTGTGAACATCATATGTCCTGAAGCAGGGAAGATCCTGTTATAGTTTTGAGGAGAAACAAGTAAACTACTGCAAATGACTGACATATCCATGTTTTTGATCAATCTACAAGTTGGTGTGTCTTTATTCTACTGAAATAGCCCCTAATTAGAAAAATATTGATGGTGAAGGATTCAGATTCACAATAAAATAAAATAATTTACATCATTACTAATCTTTTCATCAGTTCTTCCCAGTATCTCCTTTGAGTTTTGCCCTGACCTTCTAGTACCCCCTTTTTGTCTGTCAGGTGCAACCTTGCCAGATAGAGTCCTCACACCACTGTTCAGTTTCTCCTTGGCCAGTCGATTGACCTTGCAAATTCGTCTTGCCATGCCACAGTACTTTAATTCCTAAATTAAAATGTTCAATCATAATGATGATGAGACCTATGAGTGGTAAAAATCACCACCGCAGTGAGCAGTGAACAAAAATAAACCCACTCTCACTAGTGATCTCAATATGGGGGCAGATAACAGGTAACAGGTAGGTAGATTTTTTTTTTGGCCTCTCAATTATAAAAGCTCTTAATCATAGGGTCAGAGATGTTGTTCGCAAAACAGGAAGTGCAGTACTATCCAGCAAAGCGAGTTCACATGAAAAACATCCTATAAAGCAGGAAAATAACCTGGACCTTTTCTCAGAATAGTCTCAATGAAGAGTAGGTTGTAAACAAGTGTCGTAGATGGGATCTATTTTTCACATGATCTAATCAAACCTGTGCTCCCATTAACCACCAAAAAAAGGAACGCAAACAAAGCTTACAGACACTGACACACAAACAGAAACACACTTAAATGTAGCATCCACACATTGGACAGACAGGCTGTTTTTCTGCTCCCACAGTAGAGCAGAGGATAATGGGAAAGATTAGTGTGAGCGGCTGATGCCTGGCGACCCTTTCTCTGAGAGGGTGGCAGACGGGGATGCTGGCTCTCAGTGGCCCTTGTCAATTAGAGTTTCCACTCCGGCCGGCCAGGCCTAATGAAGAGTCCGTAGCACGGGAGCAGAGTCAGTGAGGCAGGGATTGATCCCTAGCCTGGTGAGGGCGCAGTTGGGGGACCAACATGGGAATGCCTGGGGACTGAGGGACCACATCTTCTTCTTCTGCCTGAGGGGAGATATGATACGGCTCCCCTCTCTGTCCTTGTGCTCCCATCTGACGTCCTGACATCATTATATTCACTCCTCTGTTATAATTTACTCCCCATCTTCATCTCCAAAGTTCTGTGTTCTGTGTTGGTGTTTGATGAGACTTGTGCCCCAACCTGTTTTATGGTAAAATTAAGCAAATTGAGTTTGACTCACGTTGTTAGAATAACCCTGTCAGAGCAGTAATTGTTCATGTGGAGCAGGAGTTACTGAAGCTTTTCTATTCTGTGTGAAATTAATTAGGTCTATTCTATGAATGACAGGTTATCCTTAACCTACAGTGTCAGTTTTAAGTGTATAATCTAAGCACATCCAAGCCTGTAGCAACTATCACCAGTTTTAACCACACCAGTAGAACAGTATTGGGTGATGCTTGTCAGCCCACCTCTGTGATCAAGGCTGAGACATTACATCACCTATTGCATAGATTGTACAGGAACAGCACTCCTGGTCTTAGTCCCCAGGTGATGAATCACTTACACTATAGTGCAGAGGTGGGTCATTCATATTCCCAAGGGGCCACATGAAAAACTGGGACTCCTGCGGAGGGCCACAACAATAAGCTTATAAGGAGATCAAATTAATATTGAGAAGAATTGAATTTAGTTTATTGGCGTCGCCTTTGACAAAAGTCCCAGTTTCTTATATGGCCCCTTGGGAAAATGAATTGCTCACCCTGCTAGTGGGTCTACCTTTTTACCCAGCACATGAAACAAAAAGCTGCAGCTTTTCTAAGCACAGTGTTTATTTTTGTTTAAAAGAAAAAGAAGTAAAAAAAAGACAACAACAACAACAAAAAAACAACTCTATATTCTAAGCACGACCAGTTATGCTCAGTGTTTGATAAGGTCAGGACCCCTCTGCTTCCTCCTCAGTATTTCGGCATCTGTGCAGTGATCAGCATGCTTATAGGGCTAATTGCCATTTCTGCTTTTGGATTAGCATTCAGAAGGAAAGACTTGCCAATAAGGTTGACAGCTGTTATAGCATCAGGCCTACAATGTGAATAACAGCAGTCCGTAATGAATGATGCCAGACCTATTCAATGACTGGGTTTGAATATTGTCCAAATTAGACCAAGACACATTAATCACAATGAGAAGCAGAGGACCATAAGAATTAGACTGACTTTGGTGACCCCCTGTT
This sequence comes from Bujurquina vittata, assembly GCA_015106715.1. Taxonomy (NCBI): domain Eukaryota; kingdom Metazoa; phylum Chordata; class Actinopteri; order Cichliformes; family Cichlidae; genus Bujurquina; species Bujurquina vittata. The sequence goes on along the minus strand of VUQK01036630.1, from coordinate 56,633 downwards.
TTTTCGTTTTCTCACTCTCACAGCCCCACAGCAGATCTGCAGTAGCGTTCTTGTGGGACTCCATTAAGGTTTTGCTGAAACTTTGATGAGAGCTTTGATAGAAAGGTGTCAGAACACAGAACGCATTACAGCGTGCTAAGAGTACGGATGGCGCTGTATATTCACAGACCGGAGCCCATGCTGACCCCTGTGCGTTTCTATCAGAACTCCACCGTGGAGTTAAGGTTTAATGGAAGAAGGTGGCTTGAACCAGTTTTCATGTTTTCGTTGAGATCATACAGATTTTTTTTTTAACATGTCTAAAAGAAACTCATGTTATTTTCACTCAGAAGGGGCCAGTACAAGTCTGTTTATGCGGACCCGCACAGCTGTATGTAAAGCTGGTTTGTTATAAATTCTCTGGCAACATGACCACTTATTTTAACTGTCATTTAAATTTGTGCCTGTTTTTGAGCTTTGCAAAAAAAAAAAGAAAGAAGAAGAAGAAGAAAATTTACAGCAAGTCCCCAATACTAAAAAAAACTCTTAAATTTTTAACCGATGATACCAACCAAGGCGCCTAATTGCATTTCTAAGCGTTTGGAGAATTCACTTTCTGGGACATGATGAGCTTTCCTTAATGATAAATTTAAGTTCAAGGTTTCTGACAGGACTCAAATATTCTCAGGCTAGGCGTGAAGTCATTGATAGTCATGAAACAGGAGACAAGAGGCCTGTGAAATATTTTGAGGCGTACTGTGAAGGCGAGGCCTAATTACTTTTCTTTGAATCTTATTTACAGCCACCGGCTCTTATGGGTTTCCTCATCATCAGGGAATAGCGGTGGGCTGTGATACAAATAGTACATGCTACTGAGTCATGATGTGAGTTATATCTCAAGTTAGACAAGAGGGATTTCCATTAATGAGTCCCCTATAGTTCCTGATGAATATTTGACTGTAATGAGAAAAACAAGTTTAACCAAAACATTCACTTTCAACAGTGGGGCAAGAACTAATCATTTCCCCTGGCAGCACAGTGAAAGCAATATTGGAATCAGTTTCCTCGGTGGATTCAAGCATGTGCTCATTTCGCTTTTAAACCCTGAGTGCCAAATACAATTGATAATTGCAGGTCACAGTGAGAAGCACAATGCTGTATTGATTTGAGATCAAGTAATGAGAAGAAAAGCAATCCACAGGGCATGAGACCACTATAATAAACCTGTGTGTTGAAGCAGAGTGGCATCCTAATTATTTCCAAGGTGCAATCACTGCCTTTTAAAGTAAATGTGATTCAATTAAGAAACAGCAGGTTAAAAAAAATAAACAGTTAAATTGATATATAAGATTACAACAATTTGTTGTCTTCTCACTTAAAAAAAATGCAGGTGCAAGACAAAGAGCTAGGTAGTACGGATAAAAATCAAGATAAAAACAGCATTCGACTGAGTAAAAAATAAAAGATTAATGGGGATTGAATACCTCCGGTATTTAATAATAGTTTTTAAAAAAGGGTTGGTGGCAACAGCTGAAGCTAAAAATTCTTTTTGGGTTCCTCTAATCTGATAACAAACATAGGGACAGCATGAGCTCCTCACTACCAGAAATCAAACCACAGATCAGAATGGGATTATACACTTAACTGGATTTATCGGAGCAGTCACTTGGAGCAGTGGGTGTAGTCTGAAAGCCCCCTTCAAGGATTAAGTATTTAAATAGCAATATCAAGGATATAAATTGGCATTCATTTGCAGGAAATAAACACTTTCTTTCTCCAATTCTCAGTGAGTCGTCACCTATTTGAAATTTGTTTAAATAATCAGGCATTTCACCCTAAATGAATAACTACACAATGGTAGCAGAATGATGGATTTATTTAAAGAAATAGTGTGACATGTTGGAAAATGCACACATTAGTTTTTTTCTGCCAAGAGTTAGATGAGAAGATTGATACCATGTAAGCTTGTTCCCCAAAAAATGCCACAAACTGCTCCTTTAAAAACGGACATACCTCAATAAACAAACAAAAACAAACAAAAAGATTCCCCAGAAGTCATCCTCTCTGACTTCATAACAATTTTAGTTGTTTTTCATTATTATTGTATTTCCTCCAAAACAACAGGGAACATTCTGAGTAAGTGAAGCCAAGCTAGCGTGAACTTGTTTATAATTGAACTGATTTAAGTTATGAAATGACAAGATTAAATGTAAACGCATCAGTCAAATGCTAAGAAAATGAGGGAAAGGAGGATAATACCTTCTCTGTGTCTCATTTGCAATTTTCCGTCATTGCCTGTGTGACAGGCTGAAATTACCTAATGTGATTTAGTCTATGCCACAGAGTGAAATTCCCATTCTATTTACACTGCGCTAATAGGACATGCCACTTTGGGCTTCAGCCACATTCCGGCTCTTATTAAAGTTTCCTGCTGAAGTCATTTTAGGACATAGTTGTTGAGAGCAATTAAAAGGCACAGCCACTGTCTATTACAGACAAAGTCTCTTCAAGTGTTAGCAGTTATTCTAATATTCACCATTATCATTACAACAACTGCAGCTAGGGTGACCAGATGTCCCTCTTTATGTGGGACTGCACAGTATATTTATTCACTGTCTCCCTGTTCCATATCTTGAGACAATGCCCCACTTTTTGACTGACTCTGCAGGACATGGACTTTTCTAAAGTATAGTGTTTACCTAATGCATATGAAAGGAAGGGTTTTTATTAGAGTCAGAAGATTGTTAGCTTGTCTAATGCCATACTCATCAGGGAAAATTACAAATCACCAAACCGTCACAATGTTTGCAGATTTTGTTGAATATGATGAAAACTACCACAAAGAAAATGAACTGACAAAATGTTTGTCTTTCTTGCTAGAGTTATTTTTCAATTTCACACTTGGGGAAAATATGGTGTTAATTGGTAGAGCGTGAGTGTGTCCTAATTAGATAAAAATTGTTAAAATTGTTGGATATGACTTAAAAAGGAATGCCGATCTATGGCTGCATCCACGCTGAATCCCAAAGACTGATACCAGACACAAGAGCAGCTGAAATAACGGTGAAATAAAAGAGAAAACGCACAACTAAAATTTTGATGTGAAAACTACCTCTTAGCATTGTTGGCGTGTCCCACTTTGTCCCACACAAACAGATTTTGCCCCACATTTAGTTTGTTGAGATCTGGTTACCCTAACTACAGCTACGGGTACTCTGCTGCATCTGCTTTGAAGCTGAGTCCTTGAAGTGATTATGTGATGTGCACATGACTGGCTATGTTTACTCTCAGTCTCTAAAAAGGGATTCGCACAATGAATTGCATATAAAATACAATGCAAAAATGTGTATGTATAAAAACATTAAGCCAATGCAAACATGCGTTGATTCTTCATTTTTTGCTCATTTCCAGCAGCGGGTGACCCATCTAGTTTCAAAAAGAAGTCACATTGTATAAGCGTCTGATCTTAGTCAAAACTTTCCTGATGAGTTCAAACGTTTGGACCCACTCACCCATTCATATGAGTGTGTCCAAACTTTTGACTGGTATTGTATGTCTTTGTATATCTACAGCACCTGTTTGCTGTGTGCTAGAGACTGCAGTTGCAGTCTTAGGGTACTGATGCAGATGGTTATCATGCTAAAGCAGCCTACCAAAATTAAAATCTGTGTTGATCCAAAGATATTAGAAGAGAGAGCCATGGCACTAATGCTGACCAGAAACACACACTGTAAATAAAAGATGGAGAATGCAATGTTGAGATCACCCATTAGTCAATGAAAACCTGTTTCAAAGCTCCAAACTGAGTGCTTTCACTGTCCCCGTCTTATGCAGATGTTGTACTTTCTGTGAGTATTCCAGAGCTCTCTTGGGTCAAAAAAGTGACAGAAATTTCATAATCAAAAGGCAAAGTGAGGAGCGGACATTTGCATGCCCTCAATTTTTTTGTGACATGTCCTCACTGACCCTGTGCCAATTATGAATATATCCTTCATATGGACTTCAAGCTGATTTTTTGAAAAGTCCTGGGATAACAGCCCCGAGCTCGTTTTGTTGTATTTGCAGCTGTAGATTTCCATGTCAGCACTCGTGACATGGACACCCGTTGTGACCCACACGTGTGTCACTACCATGAGTGAGTCAGGGTAGCGACTTGTCAGTCGCAGGGTAGGCCCGCCTTAAGGATACAGTGCTTTATCCTCCTTTTTTACTTTAACTTTACAAGTGGCTGTCTTCTCCCTCAGAGATAGGATGAGGACTGCAGCCATCCGGGAGGGGCTCAGAGTAGAGCCACTATTCCTCCATGTCTAAAGGAGCCACTTGAGGTGGTTCGGACATCTGGCTACGATGCTGGAGAAGGTGGCTGGAGAGAGGGAGAGGGAGATCTAAGTTTCTCTGGTTAGGCTGCTGCCTAACACGGCACCAGATAAGAGGAAGAAGATGGATGGATGGATGGTGCCAATATACAAAAAAAAGTGCATCAAGGCATTTTTAGATCAAAAATAACCTACAATATTAGAGAGAGAAAATCAACAATCAGATGACCAAAATGACCAAGCATGTGGCGAACTCCTTCTGAACAGGAATAGGAGAGGTGAAGTGAAAGAGAAGAGGGGGGGGGAAGGATAAGCATAAAGAGACCAAGGATAACACCCAAATTATGTGAGAGAGAAGACAGAAATTCTTAACATGCTGTAGTGGCATGTTAAGTCATCAGGAGTGAATAGAGGGAAATGGAGAAGGAATTCTCACTGCATAATGGATGTCTTCCAGCAGCCTGTGCCTATAGCAGCATAACTAAAGAATGGTTCAGGGTCACCTGATGCAGTCCTTATTATACCTTTATCAAAAAAGAAAGAATAATCTTAAAAATAGAGAGGCCGTCTGTCTTGAATCCCAACCAAGAACAAGTTTCACAGGAGGGAAGCTTGATAACTGAAGGCTCAGCCTCACATTCTACTTTTGGAAAATATATGAACCACAAGTAAGCGTGCAATCTGAGAGTGAAGTGCTCTTCTGGGATAACATGGTGCTATGATGTCTTTAAGCTATGACTAATGGGGGGAAATAAGGTTTTTAAACCTTATTTTTGAGGCAACGTTTACTAGTTTGTTTGGTTTTTAGCAGTTTTCATCTTCACTTGTGAATCTATAGGTTTTTTTATGTCCCAGTAACCATGGAATTTCAGGTATCGCTCTATCCAAAATCATTTATATAGGATCTTCAATATAACATCCCAAATAAATGTCGGAGGCCTTACCAAGATTCTCCCTAAATGATCAGACTTCCTCCTGGAAGGAATCTGATAAAACTAAGGCCAAAGTTAATGAGGTGAGAGCTTGGTGTGAATTGGTGCTATATAAATAAAAATGAATTGAATTGAATTGAATTTGAAAGATAGACATGTACCTCCTGTCCTGGGAGTGTAGAGGAACATCAGAGTGAATTCATCAATCACTACTTTGTTGGCACACTTGCTCACAGCCTCCTAACTCTTGTCTAACTTAGCTTGGCTGCAAGCTGCAAGCTTGAAAGAGGGGATGTAAGCTGAATTAAAAATTTGTTTCCCCTAGCAGCTGCCTTTGTTTAGCCAGTCACCCTAGAGCTGCCTCACTATTCCTTGTACAAAAAAAAAAATCTAATTAGGGCAAATTAGCACAATTGCACTAAAACACCATACATAAAGTTCTTTAGCCACAATGGCGCCAGGGCCAAGTTAGTACTTGTTTTATTTTATTTTATTTCAGTTTTTGTCCTCATTTCCATTAAGCATTACAAAAAATTATGGATGTAATTCTTCTTTATTTTTAACCTACTTAAAGTCTCAATGTGTAAAAATTTCACTGCTACATGTCAGTAGATCGCAGACTGCAGTCAACTGAGTTCTGTTTTCTTACCCCTCCCAATTCAAGATAGATAGCAAACTGCTATCAAGATAACAAACTGCTATCAAGATAGAAAAGTGACTACAGACCAGATCTGCTGTGGAGTTTTTCCTTATCTGGGGAGGCTGTCAGTGCACAGTTTAGCTCAGCTGTCACTGCCGAGTGAGAAGCGTGCGCCTCTATTCACTCTGGAGGAGGCTATAAAACTTTGTGAAAGTCTGATGTATTCAGTGTAATGTATACAGTTTGGAAGAAGTAATTTTGAGTCACATTTGAATGAAAGTGTCTCAGTTTTAAGAAGCCTAAACTGACTTCTCAATGAAGCGTTTGCTTACACAATTATCCCGTACCTGTTACCATTTAATATGAAGTAAATTCTCAACTGTGTTGAGCAAATAAGTCTTAGCTTTGAAGTCTCTGCGTGTATGATGAAATAAAAATTTTTAAAAAAACTACAGTGCTACAAATTAATATGGATTAATGTAACTGAGTATGACTGGAAAGAAAAGCAGTGATAAAGGAGGAGGTAGACAGGAAAGAAATGGGGATTGTTTGTGTGGAGGAAAAAGGACGTGTGACTCCCCTCTCGCTCGGCTGATTACAGATAGAGAGGACTCTGTGGAGTTCTGCTGCAAGTTCCTGCTGCCTCAGTGTTGAGTGTGCCAAATGCTCTCTCTTCTCTATTACAGCCCACAGCACTGCAGCCATCTCTCTCTCTCTCTCTCACACACACACACACACACACACACACACACACAGAGCAACAACCTTATGCTATCTTTATCCGTTTACCTCTCCCTGCAGATGTCATACTGTTGCCTCCAAACAATATGAGCTCCTTCTCTTCTTCTCTTCTCTTCTCTTCTCTTCTCTTCTCTTCTCTTCTCTTCTCTTCTCTTCTCTTCTCTTCTCTTCTCTGTGGGTGGTGATGCCAAGAAATGCTGTTAATTATTAGTTATGTGGCGTAAGCCTACCTTACACTAACACTTAGGTTGATGACCCTCAATTACTGCCCTTGTATTATGAAAGGAAATCTGCTAACACTGACAGCACAAGCTGGGCTCAAGATCACTGGATGACTCAGGATAAATACGCCCCAAATAAGCTTTCTTTACATTACCGTTTAAAACTTTAGGGTCACTTTTAAACTCAAACTTACTTCATCTAGTATAACATTACATAGGTCAGAAATATTGACATGCAGTTTGTTGCATGTACTGTGCATTAAGGGATTTTATCAGAAATATTTTGGCAGATTGCAGCTGTGGACAAAATTAAATTTTCCTCTAACCCCTATGTGCGTCTTATGAAGAGCACCTAAAGCTATGAGAGCTGAGGCCAGCTGTGGACCAACAGACCTCCCTCAATTAATCAAGTCTACCTCTCATGCCCTGTGAGGATGGTTTCGGATAGGATGCCATCAATAATTTTTCTTTATTAATCAATTTCATACAAAGTGCAGTAAATGAACCAAACAACAATAAAAACAGCATCAGTTCAAATTTTCCTGCAACTAAACTTTGTCTTTAAAAAATAAAATGATATAAGTTGACAAGTGGAACAATGTACCCCAAAAACGTTGCCTAATTTTGCAGCTGCCTTCACGTTCCTGTAGCATTTCAGCCTCTCTGGGATCGTCATTGTCCTTTCTCTCATCAGCACCACTTACTGACGCAACAGGCAGCTGTTAGCTGACACTACTGGTTAAAATAGTGGAGTGTGAGCGCCTTCAGAACCTGGTATATCCATCAGGAGCTGAGGATGTGCAAAAACAGAGCTAAAAGAGAGTACATACTGTATTGGACTAATACTCAA
>VUQK01036630.1:32394-48934 GCA_015106715.1 Bujurquina vittata | reverse complement strand
TTGCTTACACATCAACTGAAAATTCAGTAACTATTAACAATCTGTTTGTGCTACTCATAAGTGGCCAAAGAATCCTTAAAGGCATGATTGAAACTTTAAAGTATAGCATCTATCCTAGAATACAAGATTCACGAGGAATCATAAATATCAAAGTAGTATAACAGAGCTCTGATTAAAATGTGGGATTCTGGATTTGATTCTTGCTTAATGGCACTGGTGTATCTGGGAGGTAGATTATTTTGTTTTCTTTTTTTTATTAACCCAATTTTACATAAATAACTCAAATGATGGAAAGACATGTGCTTTTCAGCAAAGTTGTATAATAATTTGTGTAATTAATCATTTTACACAGGTACATCTTAGGCACCTGAAGGTTCATACTGAGATCAAACGCCATCACGTTGTCTGGCAACCACCTATCAGGTGGATAAAAGGACCACATTCTCTTCAGATCATGATATTTACACTATCAAAGTTACATTATTTGACACATTATTAAGTCAAGTTTACTGCATTGAGCCAAGTTTACTGTATTTAATTAATGCTATATTAAACGTTTAATGTTGGAAGTAATTAACTGTATAAATGTACTTACGGCAATGGGATTTTAAGCCATGTGAATTAGTCTAGCCTACACAGCCTACATTCACCTTTTTTCCAGCATGTCTTTATTGATTTTTGGCAGGTGCATGTTATTCACATGTAAACCACATTTTTGTTATTATATTTTTTTAACTTACTGTAGTGTGATTAAGTATATCAGTTTGCCAACAGCATAAATGCACCAAACAATACTGTAGCATGGGGATGTGCAAGTTATTTTAATAACAAACCCAGTATGGGGACGAGTACTACAAGCTGTTCATAAAATACTACACTTCAGATTAGTGATCTGGACCTTTGGGAAGTAGAAGTGGATGCAAATAAGCAACCAGAAAATACACAGAATAGCACACAGCCTAAAATCGACCCACACACATTTTTTTATCTATAAATATTTGGAGACATGGGGGAGTTGATTGTACATACTGTACTTTCAGAGGTTGAGGGTGTCTTTAAAGAATCCTCTTGGGGCTGGTGAGTCACCCTGACTGTCAGCCTTGTTGTTTCTTGGCTCCATCAGCACTGGTTGCTTGGCAGGATGGCAGGCCAGCAGGAGAGTGACAGGAGTGTCTGACAGAGAGCAGAGCTGTGAGGGCGAGGGACACAGACGATGGTGCAAGAGAGAGGCCACACAAGAGCATCAACTCTAGACTTTTCCTCTGTGTCTGCAAAGCAAACAACAGAAGAAACTGTGAGAGTATCATAAGTCAGGGGCATGAGAGAGTAAGAGCATGATTACAAAACACTCTTTGAAAATGGTCATGTAATTACGGCAGACTCAAGCTAGGTACAGAGCAGAATAGGTTCAATTTTACTTTTAATGATTTCTCCATTTCTGAAACCAGTTACAGTGAAACAAATCTAGCAGCTTTCTGAAAACTATTGTCTCAGCTCAGCACTCCAATGGCCCTTAACGAAAGACCATCAGACTTGTGACAGCGGACGGAGAGTCAATCTCTGGGGTATTCTTTCGAGCACTGGACCTGATCAGAAAGCTATTATCGGTAAAAGTTAAGTCAGATGCCCCGTGTGTCCATATACCCACAGAATATTATAGGCCATGCTCACCTCAGAAAAAACCCCATGAAGGCACAGCTTGCTAGGAATAATAAAGAAGGTCTTTTTGACAGAATCTGAATTTTTTTTTTTTTTCCCCTGTGGCATTTGAACGTTTTCCTCATGGGAATAATTACATCATGTTTAGACAATGGAATAGGTCAGCCGCTAGTAAACAAGATACCACAGACATAATTCATTTTGAGCATCAGTTTGAGCCGACAAATAGATTTCTGTGTTATTTAGAATCTGCCTTGTGAGAAAAAAGTTTCTCTGATCCGAATCATATCATCAATCTCCTGAAATTCTGCGTGTGTGCGTGCGTGCGTGCGTATGCATGTGCACAGGTGCGCACTTGTTGCTGCATAAGTAAACTTTACAAAAACACGTATGGACAAAAAGGAAGCCACCCACACCTCATTTACTACAATTATGTTTTCTTCGGGGGCCTTTTTAGTAAAATCAGCTTAGTTTCTGTGCAACTCAATAGTCCTTCAGCAGTGACAAAAGGCCTAAGTAAAGTGATTTTGTTATTTAGTTAATAGGATCCCATCTGTCACACCTTTGTCAGTCTTCTGTCTTGTAACTTCCCGTCCTTAACGAAATCATACCCATGTCACTCAGCCGCTCAAAGATTCAAAATTAGGCAATCAGTAATTTAATGCATTATGCATTCAAGTCCCTTCTAAAGTCCTGAATATACCGGTGACTGATTTGCTATTGTTGCGTTAAAATTCAAAGAACAGGAAACAGCAGATAGTTACACACAGCTGGTCACATTCTGTATTTTCCTTAAAATTTGAAGCCAAAGCTTGATATGGCAGTAGTTCAAAAACTTAGGGATAAAAAAAAAAAGAAGACAAGCCATAATTTCAAGGCATACCTGTACTTATATCCAACAGGCACTACAGCATATCATCTCATATGGCATCAGTTTCTCTTTGATTGTATTATAAAATGAAAGCACTTTTGACGACCCATCTGTGGTGTCTGAACCTAGTTTGACATGTGCAATTGTTTGCTTTGTAAAAAGGCCCACTACCATATAACTTGCCCCCATTGCTTCATCAGAGGCACAGTCTAACAATACATCATTTCCACCACCTTGTTTTTTAATGAAGATATACAGTGCTCAGCCAAACAACAGTCACACTGTAATGTTTCACTGGACCGCCTTTAGTGTTGATGTTGGCATCATTGTAAAAATCTTATGCAGTGTCGTCACACTTATTTCCATCCAGAGCTGCAGAGATTTTTCACTAAGATTTCATATTGATGATGGGAGAGTTGGACCACCATAACGATTCTCATTGGGGTCAAGGTCTGGACTCTGTGGTGGCCAATTCATGTGCATAAATGATGAGATAAATGGGGTCAAGTTGGTTGTTTTTGTGTTAGTGTTTTAGTGGAAATCACAAATCGGTTGCCATCTACAAAACACAACAGAAATTCACATTCACATTTCATGGCAACACAAAAATTCAGAAATTCCTCCAGAAATAGTGATATAGTTGCTCAGCTTGTATCCAGGAATATAAGTCCCCTATTGACTCATAATCCCCTACTGCAGACGAGCTGCGTTCATCAATACAGAAATATTCCAACTGAGTGTAATATTTTAGTAATATGTCCCTGTTTATAAATTAGATGGCAGTTATTTACAAACCTTCACCAATCTGTCTGAGAGTGATTGCAGTCAGTCAAAGTCAGACTGCAATTGCCTCCCACCCGGCAACCCGTCCAGTTGCCTTGCAATTGAAAGTTACCGGGCAGGTTGCTGTCCTATTTTTAAACTAGTATGACTGAGCCATTAGTTAAATCAAGTGGGGTTTTTTTTGGACAGGCAGTGTATAATTTGCCTCGGTATCAACGGTAAATTACAGGTCCATTCATAACTTTCGTATTGTTCTGAAATACACACAACGTTTTGATTATTTGACAGTAATAACATACAGAAAAGAATATTAGTTCCACTTTAGGTTTTTACATTGTTTTAAATTATTTTCTTGTTTACAGCACAGGGGGGTGTCACTTAGGAGCTCTAATACAATATCCCATGTAGGGTTATTTACTATGCAAAAAGATTAAAATTGCAGGTAGTAGAAAACTATTTATTCCAGAATTTATGAGGTCCATCTTCTTATGCCCACTACAAAATATCTCTGGCAACATAAAAATGATCATTATTCCATATGTGAGCTTCTTTTGAAGAGGTAAGAAAAGGAAAGGTAAGGAAAAGTGGAAGGTGTGTACTTATTCTTTTTTTCTTTAGTAAGTAGTATTGAATTATAAAATAAATAACATCTTTTGTTAATTAATTTGTCAGGTTCCAAGAAAAATGCAACAGTTCACAAGTGACAACAAAATGCAGAGAGTAAACACACTTTTCATGCCTCTCTGAAGAGAATGGCTTCACTTGAAGCAGCTGGCGCTCTGGGTGAATACCCCTCTGTCTTGTCTGACTTCCAAGGATGCACAACTCTGTCGGCATCTTACAGAGCTGTGACAGGAGTTCGGCCATAACAAAGCATTATTGTCTGCGTCTACACCAAGTCTTTGCAGTCTGACCTTTGCAGTCCTTCTAAATCTCACAGAGCGACAGTGTATCTTCATCCATACCTGCGGACAATTGGGCTGGTGGAACAGACAATGCTGTTAGTCCTGCTCTTTGCTGGAAACAATGGCTGTTTTATAATCCCAGGAGAGAAAACTGATGTCAGAGTGATCCAGTGCGGCCCAAATTCAGATGGAATGACAAAAGCAGCGGGAGCTGGCAGCAACCCTGAACTGAACTAAATGTCATTAGCAAAGATAAAGCTGGAGGACAATAGTTGCAACCTTGTGCTTTTATTTGACACAAACCTAATGAAAACAATATTAGTACTGATACAGGTGCAGCTCTCTCAGTAGTGACAGCAAATGAAGATGTTGAGGAGCCTCGCAACAACTGACAGAGCAGACAGCCCCTTTTCCCTCTTCTGTCTCCTGGGAATAGGTCAACTGGGAGAACGACTACCTGCTGCTGCAGTCACAAGTCTAAGGGGGGCTCTGTGACTTAGCTGACTACCTTCTTGGTCTTTCTAAGCATGAGACATCCTGGGGGAAAAAAAAGGATAATTGGAAAAGGATAATGTAAATTCTCTATGTGCTTACTGGCCATAAAAGTAAGGCTTTACAGGTAAGGATTGGAGACATGTGAGTCACAGTTTAGGTTTTTTGCTCCATGGATTTTTAACCCAGGAGGCATTTGATGGAGTCCCAGGAGTTCAAATCACTCATTATTTCTGTCCTTCTTCAGGCCTCTGTGTCTAATGAAAAATTGAGAGGCTTTTACTTGCCTATTTTTGTCCAGGTGATGGAGTGGGAGAGATCAGCAATGCTGATCTGACATCAGATGTTGCTTCTGTGTGTTGCTCACCAAGGCTTTCAGTAGAACCGCCTCTCCCACTGATCACTGTGCCAAACATAAACAGCTGCAGGTACTCTATTCTACAAAGGCACCATCAAGCAGTTCTTAGCACGGCTCCCTCAAGACGGCCTTCTGATTAAGAGCTCAAAACAGCCACAAAAACAAGGGAAAGGAGTGTATAAAAAGACAGAAAACAGGATGAGCCAAAAATAGATCAATTTCTTGCTGAACATAAGCTATGGTATAAAGTATATAAAAACAGTATTGCCACAGAATTGTAATACCACCATATCTGCCATATTGCAATAACATTGACAGTAACATTTTAGAGAAGGTTTGCTTAATTTCCATATCTTATACAGTATTTAGACTTGTTTATTTAGCTTAGATGTAGGATAATTTGACATTATACATTTTGATTACTTTTACAAAAACTAGAATTACAATATTGTGCAAAAGTCTTGAGCACCCTTCATTTCTTTATATTTTGTGTCCAAGGAGGCAGACTTTCCTATAATTGTTAGTAATCTTGAGCAGTAGTTCTTCAGGCTTTCTGAAGCTGGAAGGTTTCGAAGGTTTCCTTTGGACATTGGCTGCTTTTTCACTCAGTCCAGACCTTGTACCTGACCATTTTCAAAGGGATGCTTGTTTTTTGAACCACTTAACACCAGGAGAATGACAGGAGTGTCTGACAGAGAGCAGAGCTGTGAGGGTGAGGGACACAGACGGCGGTGCAAGAGCATAAACTCGACTTTACCTAACATCGCTAATTCTATAAAAAATGCCCAAGATAGCACAGTTTGCCAGGCATAACATTGTATTTTTTGTACCAACAAGGTGATTTCCAAAGAGCTATTAACTGAAAACCTGGCATATTTCAGCATGTGTGCAGCATGTTCTTTAAACATTTGAGGAAACTTGACAATTGGAGGTCAAAAGAAGAAGTGGCAGCCCTAAAAACCTATCTACAGCAGATGAACAGTATCTGAAAGTCATGCCCTTATGATAGAGGACGCAAATCCAGCAAATACCTGTCACAGGATCTCTGGCAACAGCTTCATTTTTCAGCATGACAATGATCCCAAATACACTGCCAATGCAATAAAAGCATACCTGGACACAAACACACACACACACACACACACGCACACAATGGAACACTATCAGCCTCCCCAAAGCTCGGACCTTAACATTACAGAAGCAGTGTCGGATCGTCTTGACAGAGAATGAAACAAAAGGCAGCCAACATCCAAAGAAGATCTTTGAATGTCTGTCAAGAAGCCCGGAGGACTATTCATGAAGACTACTTAAAGAAACAATACAAAAACTTTCAAAGAGTTCAGGCTGTGTTGAATAATAAAGGTGGCGATGCCAAATATTGACTTTCAAGCTCATTAGAACTGTACAACTGTTTTTGCCTTATATACTGTATTTCCATTTATGTTTGCACGTTTCAATAAATATCTGCAACTATTACTTGTTTTCCCAGCAAAATTTTAAAATAGGGGTGCCTCAAGACTTTTCCACAATATTTACAAGTCAGTTGCAAGTATTGCTGTCTGATAAGCATTGTACAGTTCTAATATCAGGTCACACGTGAGATTATATTTTCGACTTTAAGTATTAAACCAGTTCAGCTTTTGTAACAGACTAATCTGATCAGTGTCATATCAAGATTTCTTAACAAGTCCTATTTATGACACTCATGTTTGGAACAAGCTCATAAAGCATTCTGTCTGATCATGTAAAAAAAATCCCTTTAATTTGATATCATCGAGGTGTGTAGTTCACTGCTCAACTATCCTGTCTATTCAGTAGTATTTTGTTCAAACACAGAGCTGCTCCCACCTTAATTGCTTTCAAGTGGAGAAATGGTGGCTGGTGCTCTCACAAATGTTCATGGGTATTTTGTCACTGCTGGCGAGGTTGATGATGGTTCAGCTTGCCACCATGACCTGCCGTGCATCCCCGGCAACTACAGAAACCGCACCAAAGCAAAACAAAATTGGAGCTAATGCTACTGGCATTTGAGTTTCCATGAATTATTAACCTTGTTAAAACTGATCAGAGTTGGGAAACTGTCGTGCCTGGATCATTATCATCTTCAAAGTTTAATTATCTGGTCTGATATCAGTTGGCAAAATGTGCTAAGTAAGTCACGTCCACATTGCTAGCCTCTATTTTAAGCTATGTGCTTTGGTTAGACTGCAGCCTGGTTTTATTGCACTATGTGCAGAGTCACACTTGGTCTGGAGCTGCAACAGTGTGCACTGCTGTAGCACACAGTTGCATTTAAGACTCTGCAGATACAGTGGGAACTACTTGATTGCATTGGTTACACTGTTTACAGTCTTTATAGTTAAAGGTCTTTCTTTTTTTTGTCAGGTAAATGCTGCTAAGTAGGTACCCCCTTACCAATTTTTATTTTATTTTTTTGCATATGCCACGAGGTTTTCACTATTAATATTAGACAAAGATAATCTGAGTAAATACAAAATTCAGTTTTTAAATGATAATTTAATTTATTAAAAGAAAAAAGATATCTAAACCTATCTGGCCTCGTTGCCCTTCTTAAATCATGAATTAACTGTGATAAGCAACATTTTTTGGAAAGCTGAGTTCAGTTTCCCTAGTCGTGCCCAGGCCTGATCTCAAAAAGCGACACATCATGCCACAATATAAAGAAACAGCTGAGAAAGTCTCTGATCTATCAGTCTGGAACGATACCATAAAATCCTGAAGGAGAATATGTGTCCATCAGTGCCCTGAAGCTAGTATGACTTTAAACAGGTCATTCATGCTTGAAAACCCTCTAATGTGGCTTAATTAAAGCAATTCTGCAAAGAGTGAGCCAAAATTCCTCCACGTCAATGTGAAAGACTCATTGGCAGCTACCACAAACGCTTGATTGCAGTACTTCCAAGGCTGGCACGACCAGGTTCATTGGCACTTACTTTTTGACAAAGAGCCAGGTAGGCTCGGAGAGCTTTTTACCCTTAATAAATGAAATCATCATTTCAAAACTGCATTTTGTATTTACTCAGGTTATTTTTGTCTAATATTGAAATTTGTTTGATGATTTGAAATATCCAATATGCAAAAAAAAAAAACCCTAAGAAATCAGGAAGTGGGCAAATACTTTTTCACAGCATTGTATGTTTTAGAGGCCATGCTTGCAGTTTTGAATGACGGACAATTATGTTTTGTTTATGTTACAATTATTTTAAAATCTAGTCAGGACAACAATAGTATTAAAGTAAACGATATTTATATTATCAAGCAATTTGTGCAATACTCTCTCCTCTGGTCCCTTACACAGATCAACATGAATGCTTGGCCCATGAATCTGAGGTCTTTAATTCTTTCTGGAGTTAAAACGGAAAGTACTACACATATTATTTTTTGACTACATCATAGGCGGAGGCTGGTGGTTCGAGGTAGTCATAATAGCATAGCAGTATGGTATGAAGTATCAGTACTGCTGCTACATGGCTGTAGCAGGTGTTGGAATAAGACTCAGCACCTCTAAATCTCAGGCCAAGGACACTCAAAAATGGCAAACTGAGTTCCTCAAGTGAAGTGAAAAAATGTTGGGGTCTTGTTCCTGGGTGTGGCGAGTTCAAGATGAGAGAACAGGTTGATCAGTACAATAGTGGCAGTAATGTGGAACTCCACAGAAAGGCTGTTTTTAATCCAATGTCACTTTCAATTTCAAATCAAATCAATTTTATTTATACAGCGCCAATTCACAACAAACAGTTGCCTCAAGGTGCAACTTTCCAATGGTAAAAAGCCTCTATAGCATCTCCCCCACATCAAATGCGTTACAGATACATAAGTATTAATGCTGTAGAAATGCAAATTATAAATGTCTGCACTTGTCACTGGGCATAGAAACAAAGTTCAATTGTCATGAGCTGAGCTCAATCTGAATTTAGACACCAGAAAGGAAGTTCAACAGATTTATTTCACACACAGATGTTTTCACAGGCAATAAAGACTGAACTGCAACTAGAACTGTTTGAATGTCTTCTTTCTGGGTGGAAAGCAGGGGGGGTTGGCAAACAAGCACAGGAGTCAGGAGAAAGCACTGCCTCTGAAACACACAAGTAGAATTTCACGCACAGGCTTGATTCAGCTATAATTTCAGCATGACATCAAAGAGTGTTTTAAACATTATGTGACGCCATCTGTCCAAGACTTGAAGATCATCAGGAAGTATACCTCTTGTTGGTACTAAGCACACTGGTGAATCCAACAAGGAAAGGCAGCTAAAACTAAATAAATCAAGCATTATGGTATAGCGTTAAGATCTTTTTTTTTTTTTTACATGTTTTTGTTGGGATTTCACAAGCGAGTAATTAAAACATTTTGCAAATGAATTAATTGCATGAAAAAGCAGCGAGCCTTTTCCCCCCCTTAAGGATACAACTACAGCCAAGTACTTTTTTTTCGAAGAAAAATATTACATCAATTGACATGTTTTCTAGTACTAATTTATTAAGATAAATTACCCATGAGATAGAAAATGTACTGTCTCTGATTAGGTTACAAGTGAAAGCAATGCAGGGACAGTTAAAAGTCTGGGAACACACGTGGAAATCTATCTAAACCTACCATCAATGCTGATGATGTTAGCCTATTACCACGCTCCCCCATGAGAAGCATTAAAAAATTAATGGAGAGTAGTAGTTATAGTGTTAGCTGTGACAACAACTAGTGGGTAGCTGCTTTAGAAGTGTGATAACAAAAGAACAAATTAAGAAGGCATGGTTTTATTGACTGTTTTCCCACCAAATAGGTTTTATTTTGCTTTCTATTTTATTGGCCCATTTCACTCAGGCATCTAGCCCATTTTACTAAAGGGCAGAAAACAGACTGAAAGAGGAATATGTGATGCCATGAGCTGTGGTTTCCAGAATTTCAACAAACAAAATATTTTAAAGCTCCATTGAGCCTCCGATGAGCCATTTCTGAAAACCCTGCGAAAGTATTTTTCTTAGTACGTGTGCAATAAATTTGACATAAGTGCTCTATCCTGCGCAGGGGGAAATGACAGCGAGGAAGATGACGGCATTTGCATGTTGTGGCATTTACATCTGGTGATAAATATACTCTTAATATGCTTTGTGGCTGCCTACCATTTCTCCCAATTAGATTAACTACACTGAAGGATATTCAGGGGAGATACTAGAGATAGACTCTGCTGTGTGTCTGGAACCAACCACCCCCCACCCCCTGTTACCTACAGAAGATGGATGGTTTGCATGCTACAGCTAAACACCTTTCAGCTACAGCTCAATGCATGTGCTGATAAGGATACAAGGGGAGCACATTGCTATTCTGTTACATCCTCACACATTCCCACACAGCCATGAGGACCACAATGGGCTGAAAATACATCTAAGTAACAGAGGATCTCTGTGAGCTGCATGTAAAATGTTATGAGATTGATATCTGGAGACTATTATATTGCAGGAAAGGTATGTAGAGTCAATTTTAGAACAAAAATCTGGACTAACAAACTACTTGGGTAGGCTGCGGCATTTAAACGATGTACAATTGATACTAACAGCCCCAAAGTTTGCTTACACTGTTACACGACCAGCAGCCTGAACAGTTGATTCAAAGCAGGATGGTTTTGTGCTGTTTACACCAATTTCTGACCCTACCATCTAAATGTTGCAGCAGAAATTGTCACACTAGGGAATATTTTCCTAATCTTCTATTGTGTAGAAGAGTAAATCTCAGTTATCTGTGTGGGAAAATCCCAGTCGTTTCTGAAATACTCAGAGCAGCCATGTCTGGCACCAACAGCTACTGCATGCCACATTCAAAGTCACTTAATCGTCCTTAGTTGCTCTCGTTTGATTGGCTGATTAGCTATTTGTGTTAATAAGCTAGAAGTGTCTGGTGAGTGTTTATTATGGCGACTTTAGAGGCAAAACACCAAAAACATCAGAATACAAAAACAGTGAGTTCTCTCAGCAACTTTTCCACTGCACAAAAACAGCTCATCCTAACAAGTCATTTAGTTTCTACTTGAGTCTTGTATGCTGAAATTTAAAAAATAAAAAATAAAAAACTTTGCACATCTGCTCCAGCAGAAGAAATCATGATCAAGCAGACATGTTCTGGCATCAAGAACACTCAAACCCGATTCTCAAATAATCTTGAGAAGATTTCTCTTACAGCTGGATTGATAGCAAGGTTTCAGAGCTATAAGGAATGTGATTTATTTTTTTCCAGCAAAAGCATTTTTTTATTGAACTGTATTTCACTTTAAAGGCTCAGTTACAAAGAAAAAAGACAGACATTTTCTCTGTAGTGCTTTTGTTATTTTATTAATTTTTTCCCAGAAATATTTTCCCTTTCATGATTCTTGAAAACTTAAATATTTAAAATGTCACATTTGCCACCCAGCCGGGCATGAGACTGAAAGATCAGCTCAATCTAGCATGATTACGGCTGGTCCCAGACACTACCTGACTGAGACGGAGGGGGGAAAAGATGAGCGAGGATAGACACTCAAGAAAAGAGAGAGAGCGCCGTGATAAGTGAGCTGGAGCATGTGGTAGTAGTGCACTAATCACAGTCTCCGGCTGAAGAAACACACAGGCGCCTCACAGGTTATTGGGAGATAATAGGATTCTCAAGGCAGCAGACACACAGCCTAAGACAGAGATGAAATTTGAAAATAAATAATGCAAAATCCTCCTGCTCTCTCCCATTTGGTGTGTGTGTGTGTTTTGGTGTGTGATATCTGTGCATTTTGTGACTCCAGAGTAACTGTTCAGTGTGATGAAAAATGAGGAAATAAGTCATTAGCTAATATAGGAACATAAACAAACCCAGCTTTCAGAGTTTGAGTAGTGATTTTATATCAGTCAAAAAACAAAGTGGCAAAATAAAACTTTTGTGACACACCAGTGACACTCGTTACTGCTACCTTTGGATTTGGCACTTCTGGGAAAAGAGAAGATTTGTGTAAATATGCATATGAAGGTCAAATAGGCTTGAGGGGAAGATGTTTGCTTCGCACGGCCTTAATTAAAAGGTTATTTTCTGGATCCTCACATTCGCACATTTATCACACTGTTTGGCAATGTAGATGGCACGACTTCGCTGTGTAATAAACAGTGTTTCAGTTGATGCCACAGCCCCCTCTACAGCCATTTCATAGATGTGGGGTTGTCATCACTGTGATTGATCGAGGTTTTGAACAGCTGCTGGGTGCTGCTGTAAAATCACCCACTGTGGCAGCTCTTTAAGATCCCATTTTCATATTTACTTTGAGCACTTCGCCCATGAAGACTCTCTTACTTTCTGAAAATTACAGCAGGTCGCAGATAATTCAGCCATTGAACTGACGCAGCTCTGTGACAGAGCTTGGCAGCCAGTCAGTCAGCTCTGGTCTGCCTTTGAGATAATCCCACAGAGTATCTGTTCAAGAGTATTAGTACTACTAATAAGTCGTCTTGACTAAGCACGATAAACTTCCAACTGGAAGGAATCACAAGTGAGACGTTTTCCTTAGATATTTCCGCATAACATTAACATGCAAGTCAAGCTGGTTACTATAGATGGACTGTCTTCCTGACCTGTGACACACTCCCCTTCCACACATTTCACTTTCAGTTGGCCATGTCCAGCAGCACACCCTGTAAGCTGTCACTCATTCCCTGCCACAGTGACCCCTGTCAGGCCAGTGTCACTTTTGGGGGACGGGGTTTTCATGCCATCCACACACACTCGCTGTTCGACTTGTTTATTTATTTGTTTGCATCTCTTTGTTTGCTGTTGTCTGGCTTCATTGTGTGCATCTCATGCACTCCCACCCCGCCCCTGCTGTCAGAGTCAGATGTCTTGTCTTTTTACTCACCACCTCTGGCTGCTTCACTCTCAAGTGTCCATTAGCACTGAGGTGCTGGATTTCACCTGTCAACAGGCCCACTCTCTACTTTCTGAAACTTTGCGGAAACTTTTTCACTGGCTTCCTCTTAATGAATTGATCCATGCTACATCCTGAACAAAATAAATGGTACAGAATTATTCAGCATGACTCACTTCATGAGGCTCAGTGTGATTTTAAATGTCCCAGGATAAGAGAACCATTCATTATATGGTGTATACCTTCCTGTAGTCCCATAACGTTTCATTTAACCTTTAAGATATGTTAAAAAAGTGATATCAACTAAAAATACACAGATCAGTACACTATAAGCCCACTGGAGCCTCTAAAAGGTTCAGTGGAGCATCTCAGCATACTGAACTGGTCACTCAGTTGACCTTTCAATTGAAGTATGCTCGGACTTCATTCTCCTGCTTCTTTCCTCCAACACTCTCTGCATCAAGTCACGTGTCAAGTCAATCATTTAACCAAGATTTTTACTCATCTTAATCATGTCCCTGTTCTTAAATTGGTTTCTAATGCTTGAAATTTGGGACCAATGCTGATACAAATATTTAGCGCGATAAAAAAGATTGAGTGCAGCACGTTCTCCTTGTGCCTACATGGTTTCTCTCCGGGTACTCCAGCTTCTTCCTACAGTCCAAAGACATGCTTGTTAATTAGTTAATAGTTCATTAGTGATTCCAAATTTGTGTGAGTGAGAGCAGGAAGGGTTGTCTCTTTCTCTCTATCTGTGAAGAAAAAATATTTGTGTATCGGTGCGTATTGGGCGACATGAATGCTGATACCCGTTATCTGTCAAAGATAAATTTATACAATTATGACACACTGTCAGGTTCTAGTTTTGCTACTCCTCTGAATCCTCTAATAGAAAACCTTTAAGAGCATTTTCCTCAAATGTTGTAATGTATAGTAAAATTAAATCAACCTTGACCTATGTCATGTCAATAAAGGAACCCTATCAATTTGTAGGATTTTTTTAAACACAATCTTCTGAGGAACACAGATGCTCTTTTCTGTTACCATAATAAAAAAATGTTTTTTCTAATAAATAAATTGAGGTAATTACCAATACACCAGCTGTATTCATTTTCCAGTTTGACTTACTGAGGTCTGGCAATAATTATCTCAAATGTAAGCTTAATAATGTATTGTTGTCCCCACATCCACTGCTATGTCCTCATGCAGACTGTCACACTATATCAACATGAGAATTGTCACTTAAATGTAAACGTGCGATTTGGGGGACTTCCCTCAAATGACTAACTAAAAACAGACATGTCTGTTATATGCTTATGCTCATTTGTAGCAGATTTTTATTTATTTATTTATTTATTTTACTCTAATCGCGCTGCTTGGTGGGTCAGAAAAAAATGCACATAATGAACCAAATTCAGATCACATCCTGTTGGATGATATCTCGGTCAGCCTGACACTTGATAAAAACAGCCTGCTGAAAGAAATTTGTGTCAATGCAAACACATTATTGGAAATTTGGACAAGTATCTCAGGAGATAGCAGATGAAGCAATTTAAGCTGAATGTAAGCATTATTTGCTTTGTATGCCAAATACGTGATGGTATAACACAGTATGTATGAGCTGTGTTTGTTTGTGTCCCATTACCATATCTGATGACTTCCAAACACACACTGAGACTGTTCAGGAGGAAGACTCTCCATCTCCTGATCTTCACACTGCAGACAGACAACAGGAGCTGGGTCCCATTTTAAAATCAACCCAGTCTGTCTTTCTTTTGCTTTTCTGATCGTAGTCACTCTGAATAATCAGTATCATTGGCTATAAATTGGCTGTGGTAAAATAAACTTGCTGTAACTTACAATAATCAAAAATCTGGGACTGAACAATAAGCTATAATGTGACAGACAATATACAGTATAATCCCTTAAAGGAGCACTCTACTGTTTTAGCACTGTGCTTTATAACATTTAAGTCCTTTCATTTATTACTAAAAGCTGCTGGATTACTTCACTTCTTTCTTCTTCCTGTTCCACACCCTTATTTTTCTGATGCTGACTCACTGGCTGCCTCGGGGAAATCCCCTTTAGTAACTCTCTACATGAGGATAAAAAGATTTTTCACCAAAGTTTTCTAAGCTGTACTCTTCGACTTCAAATTATACTAAAATTACGGGGCCATTTAAAATAATAACCAAGTGCATTTTGGTTAAAATGACAGCAAAATGCACAAAATTTAAATCTTGGTGTAATTGGCTTGGATTCTTTGAGGTAACCTTTTATGTAATTTAACTGGTTTATGTTTTACTGTCCCCACAGTATGACCCTTTTAAAGTACACTGTAATACAGTAGTATAATAAATCTGATAAAGGCTTCTCATCTGTGCAGCTTAAAAATAAGTAGACAAACAGGACAACACATAGCGATGCGTTGCAGAAACTTTCTTAACAGGAAGACGAAGAAGTTGATTGTGAAGATATACAACCCTAAATCTAACCAGGCTGGAGCAGACACAGAGCAGAGGGTAATGAGTCTTATTATTTTCTCCCAACGCACAAGGTGTACACTTAACCTATCCCCTCCTCCTGAGGTACATAATGCAGCCCAGAATTCTAATGCTGTGATTTCCCACCTCTGAAAGACTTTCATGGCGAGTGCTTGTGGAGGATGAATGAGAGTGAATGAAAGGAAAGCTGTGTTTTAACTGTGATAACAGGAGCGAATCCTAAATGCCACAACACCTGCAACGTTCACTCCATCTGCTTTAATTGTTTCACATCTGCACTCGTGAGGATGCCACATTCAATGAACACATTCTGGGGGAATCACGAGACTTTCACTCATTGAAGCACATGCTGGCCTTTTAAACTGCTTAAAACCCAACTGCATACACTCTTCGCCAATTAATTGGTTTCTTCAGGCTTGTAGCTATCCATTTGGTATGACAGGAGGGAGGGGACTACATGACCGGTGTAAGGAGGTGGATGCCCATGCAGATCAGACATATCTTAATTGTACCACTGTCACTTTATGTGTCGTTTGAAGCAGCGCAGTGAGAACTCTTTTGTCTTTTGCCTTACAGAAAATTATCATTCTTTATACCGCTGCTTAAATGAAGTATTACGGGTGGATTTCAACACTCTGTGAAGTCTTTTAAAACCTTTTAGACCTACTCCTTAACTTTATTTTATTATCGAACTAATGATATTTATATTTTAGCTTTACAGAAATATGAAGATGTGACTCTTTGGTTTATTTCGTAGAGAAATTTATACATTTCATAGCCAACAATAAACTACAGGCAGATGAGACTTTCGATAAAACTCATATAAACAGTTCACAGAATGATTTTAAACTGAAGTATTGGACGTGACAGCGCACTGAAAGCAAGCAATTATCACATCACACGCTCAATTCAATCCATGCTGACATTCATCACAGACAGTGTGAAACTGCAGAGGAGTTCATCCAGATGATTGAATGATTTGACTCTCTATACCGGACACGGCCAGTTTCATACAGGTAGTTTAATGAGATTTGGAATGAAGTCTGAGACTTGAGAGGTCTCATAAAAAATAAAATT
>VUQK01036630.1:21513-32374 GCA_015106715.1 Bujurquina vittata | reverse complement strand
TCATAAAAAATAAAATTTTTAAAGGCTAAATTACTTGAAATTAACTATTTTCTTGTAAGAAATCCATTTTCATAAACAATCCAGCCTTATGGCTGTCAGCAATTTACCTTAAAACTTCTTTGTAGTCAAGCCCTCACAACCAAGACCAGCTTAACTATAAAAACACTCAAGTATATTTGCTTGCCAGCTGTATAAATGATATGACTTTACAGCAATTTAAATATTAGTGTGTACAGAAATAAACATTTGGAAACTAATCTTTAAGGGAGAAATCTGCAGCAGATTTCAAATCTTTGCAAATCACATTAGGCCTGGATGTGGGGGGGGAAAAAGGGCTGATGTTGCACTTGCATGAAGTGACCCTTTAACATGTAAAGGACGCACACGGGTTTCCCTTATTGCACTAGTTTTTCACTTGTGGAAATACTGTAGGGTGTAGATACAACCAGCTCTGGGCCAGTTATGCCATGCAGCAAGAAAAACACCCAAGAACTTTACTTAAAATTTAGTGAAGACAATATACGGACTATTTTCACTTGATTTTGAATGTGAAGCCACAAACAACCTATAGTTTCATTGAAGCTTTTGGATAGGATGTCACACAAAAGCAAATGATGAGCCACAGTAGCATATATGATAGCGCCAGGCAGAGTGGAACAAGCTGATTTGGGCAACACTTAAATCTACTGAAAGAGAACGGCAAAACATATCTAGAGGTTATTAAACAATAAAACTGCCTCCGAAGACTTCGCATTCTGCCTGTTCTGGCTGGTTAGTGATTCAACATCCCACTCAGCCATGTAAAACCTGTTGGACCCACCTCTGATACATTCAGCACTGCTGCTTCGTGACCAAAAAATGCATTAGGCTATACAGTATGTGCTCAGAAGAACCAGATGGGTTGAGCCCTCCCTCCTGAGCCCTGTGACCTAAGGGTATTTATGAAAAATATCAATAGTCTACATCTCTGTACAGGCCTGGTTGGCACCCCATGGGAGACCTTCAAACTTTATGGTAAGATACTGACCATTTATGTAATCATTTGAGAGGTAGCAGTAAAAACACAGGAGAAAATATAAGAATGTATATGCAAAAATAAAAAAGCTATGTATATATATTTTTTTTCTCTAAATGTCGTCATTTTTTCCATATGGTTCTCACATAAAGACTGCCTTCTATGTCACTCCCAGTCATTTGTTTTTTTTAAATATATTATAAATTGAGCAGCAGCTCCTATTGGTCGAGCATTCACCACATCCAGTTGCGCACGACCTGGTGACATCAATGGGGACGAGGGATCCTGAAAAATTACTCCAGTGTTGGTGTGACGACAGTGACTATTTCGTATAAATGCCGGGGCGGAAAGCTATCTGCTCATACCTCTAGACTTGGCCTTTAGGGTCACCAACCGCTGCGAGCGACCGAGAGCCACTATTATCACTGCCAGGAGGTAGAAGCTGGAGCGAGGGGAACATTTTAACAGGTGAGGCTTTCGACTAATCTCGTGCACAATGTAAATGTGTCTGCTGGTTCCGGGTTCTTCTTTATTCCATCTGGATGGATCTAATGTATTATGTATTATTCGGATTTCTTTCATGAGTTTTTAAGAGTTCTCTTAGATTTCTTCCCAAAATCTGCTGCGATCTCAAAGGCAAGCTTCGTTTCAAGGATAGCAGCTTTACTAAAACCGATCTTAACAAGTCAAAAAAAAAAAAAGTTTGGTAAACCACTTTTTAAAAAACATTTTCAGAAAAAAATAAAACAAACAAACACAAAACATCTGGTCCCAACATTGACTCAAATATACTTGTGCAATGCAGGCAATAGACTAGTTCACCCACATTCATAATGTTTCTGCAATATATTCCCTAGATGCCAAAATCTGTTTCAGGCGAAAACGAAATTACCATGAAGTCGACATGTCTGCTCATCCTTGCATCTCTCACGGTCTGCAACTTGATGGTGTCTGGAGGACAGAGCATCTCTGCTGAGGATGAGACGGACCGAAGGACCATAGACGACATCGTTCTGGAGAGAGCAGAGACTCTCCTGTTACGGTCCATTCTCAAAAAGCTGCAGGATGAAGGCGCCAGAAATGGTGCGTAAAAGAGGTTTCGGATCGACATTTTTTCCCCAAAACATTTTTTTTTAGTTAAGAAACGTCATGAAATGTTATTTGTCACGATATTAATACTTCTAAAAGTGACAGAACGTTTTCAGTAGTTTACAGTTTCGTGCGCACTTTTCAAGTTAAACAATTTGGAACAAACATTTGTTGAGATAATGGCTGAACTTTTAGCACTGGGAGTGCCAAAAAAATATTCCTCTGTTATAATTAAATTACGCAATAAACAGGTTTGTCACTATCTGCGTACGCAGTAGAGATTTTTTTGCTTATTTTTTTTTTTTTAAATCATTTAAGAGGGTCCTTTCCTTCTTTTTTCCACAGATGGGTATTACTCTCAGCCAGAATGGGTGACAAAAAGACAGCACCCGGGTAAGAGATACAGTGATGATTTGGAGAAGCGGCAGCATCCAGGAAGGAGAGAAGAGGACGAGGACGAGCAGTACTTTAATGTTCATAAGAGACAGCACCCGGGCAAGCGCGAAGATGAAACGCACTCACTCGTAGAGCTGCAGAAAAGGCAGCACCCAGGAAAGCGCTCCACGGCGGGTCACAGTTCTGACAACCCCGTTCTGCTGCTCAGTGAACTCTCAAAACGCCAGCACCCAGGTAAGCGTTACCTGGTGCTGCACAGCAAACGCCAGCATCCAGGTAAGCGCCTTCTCGAGGATGAGGACGGCGACGGGGACTGGGATGCGGATGCGGATGTGGATGGAGAAGAAGAAGACCTCGTCGAGATGGAAAAGCGTCAGCACCCTGGGAAACGATTTTGGGATAACTCGAGTCCGGATTTAGGCACAAACAGTCCGTGTGATGTTTTGGACCCTGCGAGCTGCAGCAAGACCAGCCTGCTGCTCGACTTTTTAGACAACATTAACAAGAGCCATGCCGAGGAGAAGAGACAACACCCGGGTAAAAGGTTTGCACCGGAGGAGGATTTAGTGGAAGGAGAGTAGATTAGGCAGGTGCGCGTATGTCGCTGTATTGTAAACAAATATGTATAAATGAAATCACCACAATGAATTATGAAAACTGAAAAAAAGATCATTAAACTTTTTGTGCCACCGTTTGTTCTTTTGAAGACATTTACTACACCGTTACCGCAAAACATTTATCTGATATTTTCTTGGAGAGCTCGTGCGTAATTGTCATCCAAACTTTGGAATAACTATATAGCTGTACAGACGTTTTTCAGAACAGTTTGTGCCATGTGTTGCTCTTTTAATAGCCATTATTATTTATAGTGTTTATTTAGCTGACGGGATTACTTATTCTTACGTCGAGACAGAAGATTAAAACGCCAGTCAGCTGGTTTTAGCGATGTTGCCTCCGTGAGGCAGCAGGCGCTCGTCAGTTCAGCTTGTGTTAAGATAAAATGAAAGTGTCTACGTTTACAGTAAGACGTAAAAGTTCCCTCCATTGGTTTATTTGTGTTTCATTATTTTCTACTCATGTAAAATACAATGACTATCACAGCAAATAAATTGTGTCACTGATTTTTTTTTTACATTCCTGCATGGATTAAGACAATTGAAGCTAATGTTGTAAATTAAAAGCTGCCCTTGCCTTAAAGTCAACCACCAATGTTTTTGTTGGACAATAAACACATTGGTAAAAACGTATGGTTTGCTTTAGTTGCATGCCTCATGGTGCACCATTAAACTGTTGATTCAACACAGGTCTAATTAGTATGTAGTCCAAAGTAGTCACCCTGCCCAGGCCTCTTAGAGAATGATTTATGTGGTTCAATAACAGGCAGTGTTGTCAGACATCCACCACTTTGTTTAATTGGGTTAGTTCCATCAGAGCCTTTGGGAGCAGTTGTCCACCAGCCTGATCAATATGCTAATTATTCACCAAACATGTTAGTTAATGCAACTTCCAATTCTAGCAGAACAGCCAAGTGTCAGTGGACTGGCAAAATGTTTATTATATAATGACCATTATTCAGTAGGCCGGTTGAACGGTTTAGGCATGTGATTCGAGCACAAACTATTTTAGAGCAGCAGAAAATAAAGTGGAAGCAAATAAGTGACTTGGATAAATCACGTGTGGCTTTAGACTTTCTTTTGCTTGTGTGGATCTTATCCACAGGACATACACACGTGCAGACACATTTTAGTTATTCTGTAGTATTAGGTAGTGACTGAATCTTTGTTTGTTTGTTTATGAGTACTTCAAATGAAACAACTTGTGAGCCCTCTGGACAGTCTGTGGTCTTAGTGCCAGCACTGATTATGAGCAATTTAACCAAATACATTATTTCCTTTGAAAATAAGGGAATATTAGAAGCCTGAAAAGATAAAAGTATCATTTTAAAACAGAAAAACAAGAAGCAATATTATTTGTTCATTATAAAATTTTGTGAAGCCCATGAGAGGTTGAAAATTAGAGGGCAGCCCATACTATTTATTTTTTACCAATTCTCCATGAATCCCGATGTAACCTGCTAATAAATGGCAGCCTGCCAAAGTGCCCAATCCAGGTGGTAGTTAAACTGTGTTTTAACTAGTGAAAAGAGGCTGCAGGATAAAGCTAGAGTTGATACAAACTAAAACCAGAACAAGTGAAGGTCCTAAACTACAATTTGACACAGGGCTGCACTACAGCACTGAGCATTGGGGTTACATAACAAGGCTGGATTCGCCTTAAGGGCCTTTTTTGCAGTTAATTAAATAGGCCCAACCCAACCGCAGTACAACCACACCCTTAGCTCTCCAGCCTTGAATTTTTCCCAGTACCTACCATCAGTAATGCCAAACTGTTGCTCACATCTAGGCTAAAATTAGCTTAAAAACTGGTTTACTTACAGTAACATTGCAGTTTTGCACAGAAGACGGGAAACCAAAGCAAAAAATAGCAAACATGTACTTACATTGTGGAGAAGTTTCCTGACGGAGATCCAACCACAAAGTCCAGTTTTGTCCCTTCTCTCCTTCCATACCGACAGAGATCCCGGTCACATGACCAGGCAGGGCTGCTGCAGTAGCTGTTGTTTGCCTGTCAGGGAAACCCCGAATTGTCAACAAATACAGCTGCTGTCGGGCCTATAGGATAAGTTCAGATTTTCTATCGCACCGATTAGTCCGCGGGTGTTTGTTTTTGTGTAGCTGGACGTCTGTTAATGTCGCGCTTTGAACACCGAGAGCAGAAGAATTGCTGAAGAAGGTGAGAGCCGCTGCTAGCTTTCTCCTGCTAACGCCACACATACTCTGTGGCATAACGGCGCCTAAACTTAGCCTATATATTAAACAATAGCGGTAAGTCCTTTCACGGCTTCTATCCAGGTATCACTTAATGAAATAGTCCTCGTAATGTTTTCAGTCCAGTTAGGCGTTTTTTGCTAAATGCGTGGGTCGATCTAAGCTAAGTTTAGCTGCTATAAAGCAGTTGGAATAGCGATTAATCTGAAAGTGCGTGATATCAAATATAGCAGAAGTAATGTTAAGTCGCTGGAATTGTTGTTTAACTCATGAAACTACAATCAAAGAAAATGAGCGGATACGGATCTGTAGTTTGGATCTTATTACTGAGGTGCAATTAAAGGAGAAGAAATGCAACAAAACATTTATTTATAATATTATTTAAGCTTTATTCCTACTCAGGTACGACTGTGATGATGTTTTTTGAAAGGACACTCCTGCAGCCCATGTTTAAGTCACATTAAAGTCAAACTGTATCACTGCAGGGAATTATGCTCAGGACCAAAGTGTTGCCATCAAGATGAAATCCCCAAGCCAGTCAGAATACATGTATCAGCGTTAGACTTTAAGTTTTAAATCAAGATAATTATCTGAGATTGAATGTAATGATTTAGTCAGATGTCCAGTTCTGTGTATTCTTGTAATTTTTTAAGTGGTTTTGAGCAATAGGACTTGAGGCCTTCTGAAGTTTTACTTTGGACATGGGCTGCTTTTTCTCTCATTTTCAGGCTTGGACACTTAACACTGACCTATGAATTACTCAAGCATAAAGCACATAACTCAAGGGATGAACTAGTGTTGTTTACACTTAACAGACAGCTTAGCAGAAAATCAATTTTTGGTTAAAATCATCACCATTTTATATGGAGGGGGTAAGGAAAGGGGTGCAACAGTGTTTTACATGGTTTGGGGCTCCATTTCAGTTGCTGGTGTTGGGAATCTTGCCAAAATCAATGGAAATTTGAACTCAGAAAGGTACCATTAGATTTGGATCCACCGCGTAATACCGTCTGGAAAGATTGGCAGTGGCTTCATTTTCAGCATGACAGTGATCCCAAACACACTGCCAATGCAGTAAAAGCATACCTGGATAGAAAAACGCAGTGTAACACAGCCATGGATTGTCCTCCCAAGAACCTGAACATCAACATTATTGAAGCAGTGTAGGTTTATCTAAACAGAATAGAACAAAAGGTAACCAATAGCCATGAATGTCCTTCAAGAAGGCTGGAGAAAAATTCCTGAAGACTACTAAAAGATAATATAAGAAAGCTGCCTAAGAGAGTTCAGGCTGTGTTGAAAATTAAAGGGAGTCATAACAGATAAATATCGACTTTTACGTTTGTTAGAATTGTACAAACGATGTTTTTTGCACCAATTTCCCATTTACTTAGCAAAATATAAAGAAATGAGGGGTAGCTCAAGACTTTTGCACAGTATTGTGTGTTTCTGTTCTTCAGTGTCCTGGGATTTTCTCAGGCATTATGGAGCTACTGTGGGGTAGGTTGCACACCCCATGAGATGTGGACCAAAGCAAGATCGTGCCACCTTGCACCTCTTCTACAGCCGCACTGACACCTGTTGTCATGGCCTCCAGCTACCCACCCCCCTTTGAGGACACAGGTGAAGTGAAGGAAGGCTTTCTTTGCCCACTGTGCCTAAAGGACCTTCAGTCATTCTACCAACTCCAAGACCACTATGAAGAGGAGCACTCTGGGGATGACCGCCATGTTCGGGGACAACTCAAAAGTGAGTATTTTTATGTGTGGACCCTACTTGAATAGCTAGTCATTATTTAAAGTTAATCTTATTTATCTTATACTGGGCCTTGGTTCATACAAAAAGTTTATCCTCTGTTTAAAATGGAGAATTTAAGCTCAGTTTCCCCACCTTTTAAAAAGCTATACTACTTTTGATCAGTAGGTGGGGGAGGCTTGTATGCTCAATGCCAGAGCTGTGCGCCTCAGATAATAATATTAATGACATCTCAATTACATCATACAGGGCCAAAAGTAGAAAAAAAACTGAAGCCTGATCTTAAGGTTCACAGGAGACTACACTCACCCATTCATATGAATGATCCTTTGACTTTTTTGCAACTTTGGCCATGATTAATGTGATATTTCACCATTTTAAAGGAAAAGTATAATTGGTCCCGTTTATACAGTACAGTTGAGTGTAAGGGTACTGCAGTATTGGATTAGAAGAACTACTTTCTGTGTAATAGGATTGAATTATGAAGAGGCCACCTGAGTATAAGATGCATACTCGGGTTGGCTTCATTTGCATATTAATAGCGCTGTAATGAACTTGAAAATGTAAAACATGATTACAACAAATGCATGCTGAAAGATGAATAAATAAAAGGATAAAATGGTCATTATAATTATAAAATCTGAATCAGGGTAAAAATAACAACAGATTGAGGATGCACCTGCTCCTGTTTGAATTCTCTCTGTGTATTATTTATATCCTGATATTGTCTACCTGTTTTCAGGTTTAGTTCAGAAAGCAAAGAAAGCCAAAGACAAACTGCTGAAAAGGGATGGCGATGACAGACTGGATACTGGGAGTTATGAGTCGTTCTACTATGGTGGAGTGGACCCATACATGTGGGAGCCCCAGGAACTGGGTGAGATTAAAAACTGTCATTCATAGCTCTGCCTACTAAAATAATCCTTTTTTTTTAATAAAGACTAAAAACAAGTCTCTTTCTTTTGCGTTGTAGGAGCAACTAGAAGTCATCTGGACTTTTTTAAAAAACATCGGGCAGCCAGGATAGATCATTATGTCATTGAGGTCAACAAGCTCATCATCAGACTGGAAAAGGTATGCTTACTTCCATTAATTCAATTAATATTTCTTCTACTGTTGCTGGAAATGAAAAAAATGGCATTGGCAACGCAAACCGTTTACCATGAAATCTGATGTTTCAGTTGACATCATTTGACAGAGCTAATTCAGATGCTGCTAAGATCAGAGGTTAGTGTTTTCATTATAACTCTGAATACTCCACACATGTAACTGAATTATTATTATTATTATTATTATTATTATTATAAATAATGAGAATCCCTTTATCCCCTTTGTAGCCATTGAGAAGTCTGTAGTGTCATGGGTGAATGACTCAGATGTCCCGTTCTGTCCTGACTGCGGAAACAAGTTCAACATCCGTAACAGACGGCACCACTGCCGCCTCTGTGGGTCCATCATGTGCAGGAAGTGCATGGAATTTGTACCCTTACCTTTGGCCCGTATGTATGAACAAATGTTTGGAAATACAGGAAACTGTCAGCTATCAGAAATCTCTCTGTACTTGTGGTAATGCTGCATGTCTTTTTTATTTAACGAACAATAGAGAAGCTCATCAATGGGACTCGAGAAGCACTGTGTGTACCTGGAAGTCCCAGTCAGTCCCAGTCTCCCCCAGCAGTAGGTGGCAGCAGCGGGATGGGCTCTAGGCGAGGCAGCATCAGCAGCTTGAGCAGTGTAACCTCCATGCTAGAGGAAAAGGACGACGAGAAGATTCGCTGCTGTCACCACTGTATGGACACACTTCTGAAGAGACAGCAGAAGTTAGAAGAGAAGGACCACATGCCAGATATAGTGAAACTATATGAGGTTGGTTGATCAGTCTCCTTTCTAAAGTGAAGATGAGATTCGGTTCTCATTTGCATTGCAGTTTATTCCGTATATTGTTTTCCAAGCTCTCAAGTTTACTTTGTTCTATCCTTCCTGTCGTTTAATCTCTGTCTTGTGGGGTTTCCTGCTGTTTACTTGCTTTAAATTTGTCTTCCTGTCAGAGGCTGAGGATGTGCATGGAGAAAGTGGATGAAAGGGCTCCAGAGTATATCCGAATGGCTGAGTCTCTCAAGTAAGCCACATTAAAAAGTATTTTCTCATACTTTCTTATGTGACAGCAGTTTATTTTTTATTTTTGAGAGACAGTTTTAATACTTGCTGTCATCTGAACACTTTCATAGTGCTGGAGAAACCACTTATAATCTTGACACTGCTGGTGGGCTAAGACTGGAAGTCCAGAAATACTATGAACTCATCGATGCTCTGAGGTACACGACAGTCATGAGTGACAGCCTTGAAATCAAGCAAAAGTCTTTTGTCATGTGTGCCAAGTATGGTGTTATTAAAAATTTAACTGGCTTCTTTTCTTCTCAGTAAGAAGATTTTAACACTAGGAATTAAAGATGAGCCACAGCCGCATCCAAAGGCGCTCCAGCTACAGAGAATGATCCGTTATACCGCCACACTGTTTGTCCAGGTCGTAACCAACTTCCATTTATACACAAAAAACACACAGTATCACTTCATCCTACCTTGTAATTAAATCGGTTGATGGTGATTTAGCCACTGGCAAATTACAAGAGCTGGGACTATAACAGTAAACCATTAGCCCTTCACTGCCAGCATGCTTAGTATTTATTTTAAAGGGGACTTATTATGCTGTTAGAATGGTGGAGACTTATAATAAACATGGACAAAGTTTGAAATAATGAGGTCAAAGTATGCAGAAGTAATTGCTATGAGCCAAAAAGCTGGCTCAGGCTTCAGACTGCTCAGTTCCTCTTTTTTTCTTCTCTTCATGGCTCTATAATATGCTTAGTGTGACTTTCTGTAGAAGAAGCGCCACCCATATTCTATCCAAACTTCAGTTTAAATTACTTAACCAATCAGAAGAAAGTTTACCTAAGGAGGAGCTAAAATGGCTTCGCTGCACCAATGTTCAATATAAGATAAATAAGAAAGATAAGATGACCTGTAACACAGCGCTCCAACTCTACTGCCATTTTCTTGTTGGTCTCACTTTACAGGAGTTCAGTGATAATGAGCGACCTGTTAAGTCTGTAAAATCCTTTTCTGCTTCAGTCATCACACTGAATACTGAGCTGATGAAACTCTACTGTTGTAAACTGATGTTGTAAACCTTTGAGAAAAATATAGTCGATCAAATGAGAGCAGTGTTGCTACCCAACATGAGGATCCCATACTTTAAACAGAAACCTGTATAAGTCTATTTATGTAACTTACAAACATGCCTACGTACCCATTCAGCATTTTTTAACTCCAGGTACATTTTTGTTTCTTTAAAAAAGCAAAAAATATTAACAAAGAAATTTAAGAACAAATTTACATCATTAAAGATGACCAGCACAGATTAAACTGAATTCAGTTTCCGCATGTTTCTCCCCACGTCTCCATTACATTACAGTGTTTCTGCAGCATATTTATCCTTTAATGCTTAATTTGTATGACTTGACCTGTTTTTTGTGTCTTCTGTCTCAGGAGAAACTGTTAGGTCTGATGTCTTTGCCCACTAAGGACAAATATGAAGAATTGAAGGAAAAGAGGAAACAGGAACAAGAGAAGAGACTCCAACAAGAAAGACTGGTGAGATTTTGCGCCTGTACTTCTTTTATTATTATTTATTTAACCCCCCCCCCCTCCACACCCACAAACAAACACACACACACTAACAACAACCCAACCAAAACCAACACAACCCACAACGCCACCA
>VUQK01036630.1:0-15405 GCA_015106715.1 Bujurquina vittata | reverse complement strand
AGTGCCGGGTTTTCAGAGCCTTACAAGTAATTGAACAAAACTGAACCTAATTTTAAATAGAAGGATAAAAATCCTTTGCAATCAGAAACTGCCTGACGTGTAGAACACCTGGACATCACCACCCTTGAGATGCACTGCCAGGCCTTTACTGCAGCCACCTTCAGTTGCTGCTTGTTTGTGGGTCAGTTGTGTCTTCAGTAACGCAAACGCATACTTTGTTGCGTTGAGATCAGGTGGCTGACTCGGCTATTGAAGAACATCCCATTTCTTTGCTTTTAAAAACTCTCGGGTTATTTTTGCAGTTTGCTTTGAGTCATAATCCATGTGCACTGTGAACTGCCGTCTGGTCGGTTTTGCAGCATTTGGCTGAATCTGAGCAGACAGCATAGTCCGTACACTTCACAAGTCACCCTGCTACTTCTATCAGCAGTCACATCATCAATAAACACTAGTGAACTGGTTCCACCGGCAGCCATACATGCCCATGCCATAACATTGCCTCCATGTTTTTCAGATAATGCAGTATACTTTGGATCATGAGGTGTTTCTCTCCTTCCCTATACTTTTCTTCTCCCATCATACTGATACAAGTTAATCTTGGTTTCATCTGGGGCTTTTTTCAAGAACTGTGCAGCTTCTAGATGTTTTCTGGCAAAGTCTGACCTTCTTCTTCTTGAGTATAGCTGGCAATTTGCACCTTTGTTGTAAAATCTCTAACTCCATTCATGAAGGGATCTCTTGATTGCAGACCTACCTCCTCAAGAGAATTCTTGCCTTGGTTAGATGTGAAAAGTTTTTTCTTAACAATGAAAACAATTATGTAACCACACACTTTGTCTTCTGTGGTCTTTCAGGCCTTTTGGTGTTGCTGAACTGCTCAGTGCATTCCTTCTTCTAAAAAATTGTTAACCTTGCATTAGGTAGCTCTCAATCTGAGGTTTATAGAGATGTTGATGTAAGTGAAGAGGGGCAGCTTTAGGCTGAAAAAACAACAAGAAAAATCTATCAGAGAGATACATGATTTTTTTTATGCATCTCTCTGATAAGCAACACCTTTGTAATATTTTGGTTTTAATTTTGGACCTCGTGGTTTGAATTTAAAATCAAAATTGATAAAACCTTTAAGTAAAATTGCCCCAAAACTTTTATTTTCTTCTAGAACAGCAAACTAAGTATGTTTAGATGATCAATTAAGACAAGGTGCATCTTCACTGTTTTCTAGTAGTTAAAACATTTCAATGTGATAAACAAAACTAACAATAACATCCCTTTCATTAGGAAAAATATTATTTGCACCTTACTGACACCCAGTGCTTTCACAGGGATGGACATTAACCTACTGCCTGAGTTAAGTGCAGGATGACCAGGTGAGCCACACTGAGTGAGACAGCATGGCATTTTTATCCAGTCTCCTTGTTTCACAATGCTGATTGGCTCAAATTTATAAAAGTCAACACGTGAGACGCACATGAATAGTGTGGCTCAAAAAGAGTAGCTTCGATCTACTGATCTACTTCCTGCTGAAAACGATCAACAGTCAGATCAGTGTTTAAAGCGGTGTGTAAAAGCAGCCAGAATATCTGCTCGTGTGTTTTGGATGCTCTGACCTTGCTCCGTCGCTGAGCTCTCCGTGTGTGTTATAATTCACAGTCATAATCGTCACTCTGTTTTTGAAGATGATGTCGCCCTTTTGGAGATATTCCAGGGTCCTCCTGATCGGAAACCTTCCTTTCATAGGCATCTTAACCCTTTTTTATGTTTACAAGATACTATTTAATGGCACTGAGTGCTAGTAGTCGCAGAAGCGCACTGAGACGCGTGTTGATGACGTTACAATCCTCGTCAGCCGAGCATCCAAAGAATGACGGTAGTCGTAGTTTTTGAAATTTTAATTTGTGTGTTTGAGGTCAGCGATTATGATGGAAACTTTGAAAGAAGTGTCTTTGCGCACTTGTTAAAACCGAAAAGAATAGCGACACCTGGGAGGAATATATACAATTTAAAGGATAATCCTAATATCAGTGTAAAATCCTACATTCAGATCAATATTTTATAGCTTCTTTAGTTTTTGGAAACAATTTTTGTGTTTTGTATTTTTGGAGTTCAGTAAACTGTATAATAAAACACAGAGCCATAAGACCAGCTTCTACATTATATTAATGCTTCTTTCTTCACTCATTATTAAAAGATGACTTTATTTACTGAGGCAAAATCTTTATTTAACGGTGAGGTAGGTAATGAGAAAAAAAATGCTGTAGTTATGTTATAAAGCTTAACTAATATTCAGGGGAAAAGAGGAAAAAAATGAATCTCAGTGGTCATACAGAGTTCTACTTTTTCAGACAGAGAATACGTTCTAACATCCATCTTCATCATGAATAACTTCAGTCATGTCTTATTTCATGAATAACTGTTTATTTTGTTTCATCTGTGTAGCTTCAGAGAAGCCGGCCTCAGAAACTGGAATGCTGAAGCTCAGTCATTAACACATCTGTTTCATATCTTTATCAGTGTGAGGTAGAAATGTAGGGTTGAGTCCAACTATAGCAAAACGTGAATGTTTTTCTGAATGTTTCTCAATCGCAATGTTTGAACACAGACATTTAACGTAAGAAAAA
The DNA here is from genome assembly GCA_015106715.1 of Bujurquina vittata. Taxonomy (NCBI): domain Eukaryota; kingdom Metazoa; phylum Chordata; class Actinopteri; order Cichliformes; family Cichlidae; genus Bujurquina; species Bujurquina vittata. The sequence continues at coordinate 12,787 of VUQK01036630.1, read as the reverse complement.
AAAAAAACAATACATTTACACAGTATAAAAGTTTAACCATAGGATACTCTGAAAAACTCCTCTAATATCCTGTAATGTGGGAGCTGCTCATGGTAAATATTTTAAAGCCACAACATTTAAATCAACATTTTCCATACAGCATTTAATAAAATTTGCTTAAGCAACTTCTGCATGCATTGCAATGCCCTATAAAAATTATAACAATGCTCCTTTTTAGGGCTGAGACCGACAAGATTATAAAACCCTGCTTCAAAACAACATGCACTCATTTTAATGAATTTACATGTACAAAGGTCTTTTCACACCAGTGCCTTTACGAACTTGGGTTCGCATGGGTTTTAAACCCAAATATTACATTTGACATTTACTTCACAAGACATAATCATTGCTGACTTATTTACATCCTCATTATCATTCATGTTGCTCTGGATGCCTATTCAGAACCATAATACAAGAAGGTAACTAAATGCATATCTCCAATATTGTCTTCAAGACATCAATACACTCTAGACCGCTTCTCTCGCGTTCTTCTTTTTTTTTTTTTTCAGGAAAACCTGCCCAAAAGTACTTTAAGTACACTTAGTATGCAACAAGCAAATTTGTTTACAAGTTAAAGATTTTAGAAAACGTACAAAACACAAAGTTTTAGTCAGCATGAGTGCAGTGGAACACCACAAAAGCTGACTGATGTGCACCAAAATACAAACGCAAACATAAAAACAGTAGCATAGCTACACTTAAGTCGGATTTTTGAACCCAAACATTTAAGGTAATTTGATTCCTTAAAAGAAATATTTAGCCACTGATAAATACCTGTAGAAAATTGCAGATTGAGAAGAAGAAGGCGGCTTATGACACTGATGGGACAGAAGGAAATAACATGTAGTTGATTGTCATAAAGGGAAAAATTCATGAGGTGATTGCACAGATTATATAAGGAACATACTCGTAATAACCTAGAAATAACTGTACCACATAGAAACACATGCACATAAAAAACCTCTGAGATCTCGCTCAGCATAAGCAACATATGGTCAATTTAAATGGCTAACTTGACTAATGAAATTTTTGTTACAGTAAGAGCAAAACTGAAAGACAGAATAGGGTAAAATGAGCTGATTATGCACTGTGTGCTCATTCAATACTGTGACACTAATGTAGGAAATAACAGGATTTGTACCTATATATACCTGACTGAGGTTATCTTTCTAACCATTATTAAAACTAACTAAACTACTGCTTTTTAATGTCAATTGTGTCAAAACTGACAAAAAAAAAAATCTGAGAAAACATAGACAATGTTTCAGTTCATTTCTGAACAGTTCTTTTTCATAGCCTGAATCAGAAACATGCCAGTTTTTTCTGCGCTGATATTGACAAACACTTTCCAGCTTTAAAGTAATCAGATGTACTCTAGCCTAAAGATCTTTTTAATATCTTTTCCATATGCATGACTTCTGTTTATGTTTTTTCGATTCAGGAGTTTGTGTCGCTCATTGGATATTATTCGTTAATGTTAAATTATGCAAACTTAGACAACTCTAAAGCAATCTCAAAGGGTTAAGTCAAACTGCAATGTAAGTTGGCTATAGATGCTATGACAACATTAAAAGGAAATGAGCATAGCTGTGGCTGTGCAGATTATATTTTATTTTTTTATTTAGGTCAAAAGGACTAACTGCATTAGCTTCAGGAAACATCTCCAGTCATCCAGGCTTTTCAATGCCATGTCATCTTAATCTACCTGAATGAGTTTGCACCATGCATCACTGAAAACAAGGAGCTGCTGCAGGATTTTGTCCTGCAGTTCAAAAATACAATCCTTAAAAGAGAGAGTGTACCTGAAAAGGAGACTCAATCCTTTAAACTGAGAGTTGTGGGTGTCTGGAGTGATGGTGTGTCATTCTGTACAATCAGAGTCCTGGCTGTTATATTCAGCTGTCTCCATCTTGAGGATGTAAGGAATGATGCTGTCAATAGAAACATTTCCTATTAAGCCAGTGAAGAAGAGTTCCTCTGTGATGCTTGAGTTCATGAGGCGCAGCGCGGGCAGACGAGTCAGGATACGTGTCAGCCTGAGGAATGGAATAAAAATGTAAACACATCACCACTCGTAAACATGATGTTTTTTACTTGAAAAAGAAAGTCATCCAGCAATAAATCCACTGAAAAGAAAAACACACAGCAGTTTAGGGTTGTGCCACTAGAAGATGACATCAGGGATCAACACTGGTCACAGAGAGTGGTGATAACTACCGTAGCCAATCAAGACCATTTTTAGACAATTTCCCCACTGATGCATTAAATCGTCATAAATTAAATGCATTATGAATCTCACATGATAATCTGCTGTGCTGTAGATTTGTGCTGCATTTCCATGTATAATCGACACTTACAGACACGTATGAGAGTGCACGGGTGCACGTACACAAGTTCATGCCCACACTTCTGCACACTTTGAAATGAATGTCTTTGTTTGTTACACTGATCTATTGTCATAATTCACAGACAAACTCTTTTTAACTAGAGCTTAATGGGATAGTGCACTTTGAGAGAAACTTTTCTTTTTTTCCCCAATATATTTTTTGGGCTTTTTACCCTTTGTAGCTGCTGACATAATGATACTGTTTACAGAATTTATTTTTTTTTTCTTAGTCTATATCATAACTGTGAAATTATTTTAGTTACATCTATTGTTTGTTATTTTATTTAGTTCAAGTTACGGTGCTTTTATTTTGAAGGTCAAGCTTGCTTAAACTCATTGCATGAGTTTAAGCAAGTAACACAAAATTGTGTATTTAGTTTCATGGCCAGATTTGGACAAATCCTTAAATAAACCAGTAGAAACTGTCTGTGCTTCAAGGGAATTACAGCAATCCCACAGTATGATTGGACTCATCACACAACAATTACACTAAAATCATCTTGATTTCTTATTTTCACTTGATTATCTGCAAATAAGATTTTAATAACATTCTTCACAAGCCAGTTAACCACACAGACACTTGTATCCTCTACATGTGAATGAAAACAACAACCCATATCCCACTGCTATCATGATATGCTGCTAATCAGCTCATAGGTTTGTCACACAAAATTCACTGAAAGATATTATTCTTCAGCATACAGCTGGGGTATCACTTGTTTAGATTCAAATGCTGATTATTAGTGGCACAATACATTTTTTAAACTCTTTAATATAATAATATAATAGTAAGAATCATAAGCCAGAACAGAGGACCCTGACAGTGGAACAGCAGTCACACATCAGTCACAAGCTTGTCTCAGACTTGGACTTCAGCCCTGCACTTTTATAGGCACGACCTATTTTGCCTCTGCAGAAACAAGAATGAAAATGTCTTATGTAGTCAGATTGGACATTTGATGGTCTAAATACAATACAAATTCTGAGATGTCCTTCTGTGCTTATTCGAGAATAGTGCAAATAACACACAGGTGAATTCACAGACTCCAAATACCACAATGAAAATAAAAGCTTTGAAGCTGGCAGACAGTGATATGTCCCACTGAATGAAATGGATATATGCTGGTGAGCAGTCATATAAGTCAGACCCATCATCGATGAGGATATCCTCCAGCCATAAATGATCGCCATGTTGTTTACTCTCCGTTTCCGATAAATACGGTCAAAGTGTACACAAGATACCAAACATCCAGGATTATGAACACTTTTGATGAGTAAAGAACACATATACCAAGTTTCATGGCTCATGAAACAGGGCTGAGAGTAGGATAGGAGGTATGAATGTACCTGTAGGTGTCCTCTGGATAGGTTTTCTGCACATAGTCCTGTAGCTCCATCAGAGCTTTTTCCTGTAACTTCTCAATCTGTCCACTACTGTCCACACCTGGGTGATCTGATGAGCCAAACACACAACAGTTGGACTCCAAAATACAACTTGAGTTTCATTCCTTCCATTTGACTGATAACCTATTGACTGTCTATTTTTATTTTTGTCAAAGAAAATCACAGTCACCTGGGCTGAACAACACTATAGCCTTCAGGTAGGCGTATTCGTAGCTGTCGGTCTCCAGCCTCGTCATGCTGTTACAGAACTCCTGAAATTTCCAGATATGCTCCATCACCTGCTTCACCCTTTCCCCTGACAGCTTGTCTGAGACAGAAGAAAATTCCCATTTTGGTGTATAAATATTCATGATTTAAGTCTTTTCTTCTTCTTCTTTAATCTTTTCTTTCTTAATGGTTCAAGGAAAGTTTGCTTAGGGAAACAACAAATAGCACGGCATCACCATAAGAAGCTGCAATTCTCAGTCAGTGTTACTGGCATGTTTCTTCACTTGTTTGGAATGTCGTTAGCTCCATTACGCCGTGATGGTCTTAGCGGGGGGGATTTTTATTTTACATCAAAGTTCAATTACATTTCAGAGCTTAATTACAATATAAATAAACACAGCAAAAGTATTTTCTTATTTTATCACATGTAAGTAATAAAGTTCTATGTTCTATGCTTAAGGCCTACGTTTGTTAAAAAAAATTTTTTTTTTTAAATCACATTTCTTTACTCCTGTTTATATGTGTGTGTGTCCTACTGTGAAAGCTGACGAGGTCTGTGGTCCATACCATCCTGGATGCTGCTTTGAAGGTGGTTGATGATGGCTGCAAGGATGGTCGACAGGTTCATCACATGAGCGCACTGAGCAAGACCCAGAGTGAACAACTCGTTCCAGCAGGCTCGCACCAAACTGGTGTTTGCCTCCTGACTGAGAATAGAGAGAAAATAATTTGCTTATTAAGAATCATTCAGTAGGATTTGCAAAGCTACAAACTGTAGAAGACAGGAGCTTGCAGTATTAAAGGTTTAATTTAAAAGTCAAATGCTTTCTCACCCAAGAGCCGAGAAGGCTGGGATTGAGCGTGCCCAGTGCATAGAGAGGAAGAGAAGTCTGGATGCCGATTCACAGATGTAGTGTACATTCAGATACTCAGGCATGGGGCTGGGCATGGTCAGCTAGAGGAAAGACACATACACAACATAGCACAACTGCAAAGGATATTGACTTTAAAAATCTTAATGCCAACAAATGAATAGCAACACAAAAGACACACAACACAGAGGTTGACTGGGGTGCTCCAGTTAATACATGTTGCACAAAATGTCCGGCATGGGAGCTGCTTGTTACATGTCATATCCCTCTCTGCTTTTTCTGTATCTTTCAACTGTCAATCATGTCAGTGTGCATTTTATCCTTCCCATTACATGTGGGCTTTACCCACCTTAAAGCTGACATGGCTGTCTGTGAGAAGTGGTCCTTCCACTTCTATGATGGGGGTCTCCTGGTCTCGACCAATCAGCTGGATCGTTGTTCCACTGACACACTGTGACTTATCAGACAGATTCTCATCAACCCCAACTTCAGGTGGGTTGAAGACTTTGGCCAGAGTGTCAAAGGCACTGTGTGCAATACATACAAAATGACCTTTCATTAACTTCACTGATGGGGTAACTCTTGAAATTCACAAAGGTAAAAATGTGTTCTTTTTACAGACATAGATACTTTAACTGATTAACGCCACTCGTATTCTCTAAATACTGTTTTTAACACCATTGTTTATATACATGTATATACACACATGATTATCCATGTAAAATAATTATAACAACAAACTCCTATTTAATTCAAATAAAAACCCAACAACAAGACCCTATCTACTTTGTCTGCACCACGGTGGTGTCAGTGGTAAAAACAAAACAAAAAATCCCCAGAAAATATTGCAGATATTACAAGATGTAACTGTGGCTTTCTGGTTTAAATGTGCAAAAAAAAATAAAGGTGATAAAGCAGAACTTGTAAAATTATTGCAAATGTAAAAAGAGAACCGAATCTGACCAAGCCGAGGCAAGAGTCCTCTGTAAGTGCTGACTGACAGACCGTGTTATCTCGCTGGCGGACTGCTCTTCATGTTGGCCGTCTGAGGTATCACCATTGTTTAAGTTTTCCTTTAGTGAGTCACTCAGGTTGGCCAGTGATGTCACAACGTTGGCTAGTGTCCCCAAGTCTCCCTGCCCACAATCCATCTGAAGACAAATGAGATAATGCAGATTATATCCCATCATTCAGGTCATCTAACCAGCATCTACTTAACATATAATAGAACCTAGGACAGATTTTTTCCTCAACCCTCTTTAAACTACTCAAAACAGGCATATTTTGCATTTACTGGTACACAGTATCCTGGATGATCAGATGTACCTTTGAATCAGTTGCCAGCACTAAAGTTCCATCACTCTGGATCAACGGCTGTTGGATGTTAACCAGCATCCCCTGGTCCAGCAGGCTGGATCTAAATGTTACACAAAGCATCATCAAAACAAATCATTGGAAGCTTAAAGATGGTGCAAATTAAAGAGATCAGGCCCGATGTTTGTCTCAAGGTCTGATTTCCACTGACCTGGAGCCATCTGCCTCTGTATCGGAGATAAAAGTTGGTGTGGCAATGAGTGGACTGTTTAGGTCCTTACGAATATAGATCTTTTGGGTGGAGGCAGCACAGTTGGCATGCCTCTCTCTGGGAACTATGTCGATGGGTTTTCTCTCACTCTGGACAGCTGTAGATTAACAGGAACCAGAATGTGTTAACATTTTCTCATGCTCACAAGTAAATGCTAAAAACATTGTGCTATTCTTTGAATTTCTATCAGCATGTACTGAGGGCCATGTTAGTGAAATGTAGTGTCTTGAAGAATACTTTGGTGTTGCTGCAGGTATGAGGTCATTTTGGTTTAAATAATTAGAATTGTTCTCAGTTGGACTTTCTGGCAAAATAACAATAAAGAACTAAAACCATATTTTTACAGAACATGTCCAGTTGCTGTTGGGACAGTGTTCACTAAACAGCCTCCTGCAGCACAATCCAGCATCACACCTGTCTGTACTTTTAACATGATAGGTTGGGGAAAAAAATAAGACTTTTGCTGACCATATCTCACTTATTTCTCGAGGGAATTGAACCTATTTTTTCAGTGACAAAATAGGTCACTGTGTTTTTTGTACTGTGTACTGGACTTGGATGCAAACTCACATTCAGTCTTCATCCCCATCTTAAGGCATTTTCTCAACCGACAGAATTGGCAGCGATTGCGGTGGTGTTTGTTGATGACGCAGTCCTGCTTGCTGCGGCAGCTGTATGTCAGATTTTTCCTCACACTCCGCTTAAAGAAACCTTTACATCCTTCACAACTGACGGCTCCATAGTGACGTCCTGAACACAGACAAAAAAAAAAAAACGTTTTACACTGACTCACTGTGTGTCTGTGGTTGAGACTGTTGCCACGGTGAAGCTGAACGTATTGCTGGACTTTGCCAAATTATCTGGAAAGCATCACAATTTTACTAAGTAAACAGTACCTGAAGCCTTGTCCCCACACACTACACAGTACTCCACTGGCTGTGGTCGGTTCAAATCTCCTGACTGTCCTAATAACCGTTCCATTGACACTGGATCTGTAACAATCTAAAAAAATGTATTAAAACAAGACCAAGTTATTACCAGTAGCGTTGTCACATATGCCACCTATGGGATGATATTAAGAGGGAACTGTACCTGTATTCTTCCTGGCATCAGGCTGTCTGCAGCAGTGAAGATGAGCTGTTTGGCATTGTGACTGTCTGGTGAGGCCAGAATGACCTTTCCTGCCCCTGAGCTGTCAGCTGTAGTCAGAATGAACTGCTGCTTGGGGGCATTGGATGGGTTCATCGCTGTCACTATCTGGATCTTCTGACCCGTCTGCTGGTCGGTTACAATCTGGGCGAATTAGAGATGAAAGAGGGAGACAGAACGAGAGGGAGATGTAAAGAGTGGAAGACCACACTCAAAACGTGTAACACCAACTTGTTTAGTGCTCCTGCTAAAATTGGACAATGTCAACATGTTGCAGCATATTCTCTTAAGTTTGAGAGTACAGTAGTTACCTGAATTCGCTGTGGTGTTGCAGTAGGCTCAGTCGAGATGACCTGAAAGCGCTGTGGGGACTCACTCATCACTGAGTCTGACGGAGAGGACGACACCTAATTGGTTAAATTGTTTAAAAATAATCTTAATAAATAGGTCTGCAACAAAAATAAATGTAATCTGAATATGCATAAAGATGTAAAAGGTTTTTCTACAGAATTTCATACACTTTTAATGTAAGTGGAAAAAGTCAGCAGACGGTGTGACATATCTCAAATGTAAGCAGGCAATCAAATATAGTAACACCATCAACAACAACAAAAAACTTTCATATCGGTTAGATGAAGCAACTACTTCAGCGCACTCACCTCTGCCTCGTGCTCAGAGTCCACTTTCTGCTGGGAAAGCAGATTCAGGTTGGTCGTCATGATGATGTAAAGTCATTAGAGAGATCTGTTTGGAAGCATGTCAAACACAATAATCAACCAAAAATATGCCAACTGTCCCAGAAGAGCAGGCTGACACTGCAACATTTTAAAAGAATTACTCACAATGAATGACACTGCATGATATTACTTGGTTGCTAAAGCACACCAATTTCTTGCTTCTTATAAATGTATAAGCAGTTTTGAGAAGAAGAAGACGACGACATAAACACTAAACTGTAATTCCACTTGCAAAATACCAAATCAGTGTTGCAAACAGCAATGCCTTTGCAACCCAATCCTTACAATCACTAAAAAAATTAAAAGACAGAAAAATTAAGCTTCTTTCTCCACATATATTATATGTTCACAAATACAATTATTGAACAATCTTGAAAGTTAAATTGACAAAATGGTTTCTCTTTACTAGCCTGTCAGCTATATATTTAGCTTGAGATTGCTGTACCATTACACATCTATTGTAAAATTCTTCTTTTTCAGGCACCTTGAGCAAAACATTTCACATAGCAAATGCATTTTTGGCATAATAGCTGTGATGTTAACAGGAATCACAGGCTAAGGCTTGTGCCCAGCGTGATCAAGACATTAGATCTCAGGACCTGCTGATAACCCTCGATTGCTCTATTTTCCAAAAAAACTTCACACTGTACAATTAAATAGTGCAAATACACCATGGTGTGACTTCAAACTGACTTTAGAGCCCTACTTTTTGTACTGCAGTATATTTCCACACAGAGTGAGCCACTACAACAGCAAGATTTCTCTTCATTTGGTAATAGAGATGGCATGTTATCAGATTTTTTTTTCTACAGAAGACAAGACAACTTGCTAACAGCATTATATATAATTCCGGATAAAATAATGAGGCTATTAGTTAAATTCTCCTTTGTAAATTGTATTTTTGTCTCTTTTGAAAAAACGTTTCTTCACTCAAAGTGAAGAAACGTGAATAGATTCTGTAATCACCACTGCATTGGTGATAGATATTAAAGATATTAGTATATGGCATCATGTTTATCAGCTACATTGCTGCACCCATATTGGTTGAATTGATCAAATTCTTCCCTGCATTTTGAGTGTCATCAATCCATTTTCAGACAAATTATACTTGTTTTGGAGCACTGTGCCTTATGATAAAAACCTTTTTAAGATACCATTACCACAGCAACATCCACAGAGGTGCATCAGTCCTCTATATGGGTAAATATTAAAATGCTGCCAAGGCTTTAAAAAACTAGCACCCTTGCTGAGACTGTTTTCAGAAAACTCTGTAATCTGAGTACTTTTAATGTTTTTCAAAGCGCATTTATTTCAGTGTAATCTGACAGTATGTATAAAAAAATGTCAAACAAGTTGCATGAAAAGATCTAGAAATAAGAATGATTTTAAAGCTGTGATCACTGACTCACAGCATCTTTAGCTGCACATCTGGGGAAGTGTGTGTTACAGAGTCAAAAACAACACCCTTCTCTTAATTCTTATTAATTTACTTGCACTTGAAAGATTTCAGGTCGCCTCTGTTTATTTGGTGTTGTTCAAGAAAATAATCTGACAGCCATTGGAGGAAAAATTATTTATGTTCCTGCAGTACCCCTAAAGGCTCCATGAGCAAAGGTATGTAGCTTCATATTGGTTACTTATTGGTCTAACAGTACGTCCATCATTACTGCTTTCTTCAAACATATCACAACACAGAACAAAATGGAGACGCTGGCAATCAGCCAATAACACTGGAGATGAATCCTTATGATAAATATGTTCTAGCATTTTTGTTTTCAGACACCAAACAGATGAATGTTGAAATTCTGGTGGTAAATATAAAAAGGCAGCTGTGATGAATAAAAGACGTGATCGCAGCAGTTTCAATCCAGTCCCATCCCCGGGATGGCAAAGGTAAAAGGGTCGAGTTCATCTGCAGTAGCTACAGCTTTACAGTGTTAGCTCCTTCAGCTAGCTCAGTGCAAGTAAACGCAACTGGGGCTGCAGTGAGAGCCGACTGCAGAAGCGTCTCCCAACTCTGGCTGTCATCTTAGCACGCAGGGATTAATTCAACAGCGGTGTCACCGCATTTAACAATTAATTTAGCTGTCAACAAAGCACGTCAGCCTAGGCGGGCTGCCACCGATGTTTCACGGTCCGTGCCCTAACTCCAAGCTGCCAGAGACGGCCAGGAAGGGAGCTCCGCATCGGCTAGCGAACAAGCTAGCCGGGAGATTAGCTGCGCTCTTTTATGTTCCTGTATCTCACAGAGCTTTCTACTGTTTTCAGTCCAGGACTCAGACTTACCTCCGGGAACTGGCGGTCATAGATTTAGGGCGCTCTGCTATTTTATAAAATATTTGTTTTGGTTTTCTTCTGTTAAAGGTCATAGTTCGTGACCCCGCTCCGCCAGCGAGTTGATGATGGTTCAGTTTTTTCCCCTCCTTCCTCTCGCTCGCGTCCCCGCGCGACTCCAACACCCCCCACCCTCGGCGCAAGCCAGACAGGACTGACGTCATTATGTCTGACTGTCTGGCACTTTGTTGTTAAGTTAAAAAAATTTACATAGTAATACAAAACGTTTAATAACAGATTAATTTAAACGGGGTAGATGCACTGTTTTTCCACCAGTGTCTTTCTCCTCTGCTGTCTAAGCATGAAGCATTCGGGAAAACTAATAATCATAAACTTTATATACATGATTATAAATATTAGAATATTAAAGAAAATATTTTTGTCAACTTTCTTTTTTTCTTTTGCTTGTTCATCCACTTAATGCTGAATCATTCAAGTATAAATGAACCACTGTTGTGTCTACACAAAACAGGAAGCTTAGCAAAGAAACAATTTTAAATTGTATCTCTAGGCACTTTGTTACTAGCACCCTTACCAAAACACGATTTGTTCATGTTTTTTTTTTCTTTTTTATTTCTTTGTTTTTTTAATTTTAATTTTTTTTTTGAAGCAACAAAGCAAAAGCAACAAAAATGCCCAAAACAATTTGACAGGCATAAAATTGTATTTTTGCACCAACAATGCAATTCCCAAAAATTTCCTCAGGAGGCGGCTCAGGAGGGTGTGCAGCATGTCCGTAAAATATTTGAGGATACTAGACAAGTGGGGGCGGCACGGTGGTTAGCACTGCTAATAGCATTTATAATACCATCTGGAAGGTCTGGGTTCGATTCCACCTTAGCCCGGGCCTCTCCCTCTCTGTGTGGAGTTTGCACGTTCTCCCCGTGTCTGCGTGGGTTTTCCCCGGGTACTCCGGTTTCCTCCCCACTTACTGGGGTTAGGTTAATTGCCCATGCCAATTGCCAAAGTGCCCATGTGAGTGTGAATGGTTGTCTGCCCTTCTGTGTTAGCCCTGCAACAAGCTGGTGCCCCAAACAGGATAAGCGATGGATGGACTAGACAAGTGGAGGACAAAAGAACTGTCAGGCCTATGAAACTATCTACAGCAGATGAACAATATTTGAAAGTCATGTTCAAAAAAATCCAGCAGACCTGAGAGATGTATCTGACCCTGTGTCATCTGCTGTTCATTGAATCCCCATCAGGAACAGCCTCCATGGAAGGGTGGCTGTCAAGGACTGGACTGATCAGTGGTAACAGGTCTCTTGTGGTGATGAATCCAAATGTAAATTTTTTTGTTCACATTGTTGCCAATGTGAACGAACGTCAAAAGAAAGGTAAAACACTAAGTGTCTACAGCCATCTGTGAAACACAGGGGAGGCTCTGTCATGGTTTTGGGCTGCATTGTAGCGTGTGGTGTTGGGAGTCTTGTTGTCAAAATTGATGGAATTATGAATGCAGAAAAGTACAGTCAGAGTTTGATTCACCGTGCAGTACGATCTGTAAAGCACCTGTATTAGCTATGGTTTCAGTTTTCAGCATGACATTGATCCCAAACACACTGCTAATGCAGTAAAAGCATACCTGGATTGAAAAACACACAATGGAACACTAGCAGTCATGGATTGAAGTGCCTGATTCAGAATTTTCATTAGGCCATTATTTATACAGCGCCAATTCACAACAAATAGTCGCCTCAAGGCGCTTTGTATTGCAGGTAAAGACCCAACAATACTGCAGAGAAAACCCAACAGTCAAAACGAGCCCCTATGAGCAAGCACTTGGCGACGGTGGGAAGGAAAAACTCCCTTTTAACAGGAAGAAACCTCCAGCAGAACCAGGCTCAGGGAGGGGCAGTCATCTGCTGCGACCGGTTGGGGCTGAGGGGAGAGAGAGAGGACAAAAAACATGCTGTGGAAGAGACAAAGAGAATGAATAAACAGAGTAAAGTATGTGCAGAGTACAAATATGGTGAGTAAAAGAAACAGTGCATCACGGGAACCCCCCCAGAAGCCTAGGGCTATAGCAGCATAACTAAGGATTCTAGGTTCAGGATCTGCCTCCCATTCTACT
>VUQK01036609.1:35145-52504 GCA_015106715.1 Bujurquina vittata | reverse complement strand
GCCGGTCCTTGTGACGCTCACAGTTGAAAAATTATTTCGATAGGAGCTACGGATTTTGATGTAGAAGCATTTGTTTGACAGGTCCGCCAAAGCAAATTCAACACAGTGCCTGCATTTTCAGTTGGCAGTTCAAAGCGTGTAGGGGCATTCTGATTGGCTGATGATACTTCAAAGGGATTTGTGGAGCATGTAAGTGGTTCAAAGCATTTCTTAGCATCTCAGCTCCGATCTTTCAGCTGCACACATTCACAGTAGCATTTTCTTCAGGAAATGCTTTTTCTAGTAAGATAAAATTGATGCGCTTAATTCCAAAGACAGGTGACATCTACTCCGCCTAAATGTAGGCCTAAGAGAGTGGATGCTGGAGAGAGAGGAATGCTGATATATATATATATATAAAAATTTTTCCTTTTTTTGGAGATACCATATACTACCTCACTTACCGCCCACAGTATGTGAGGACACAGGGCTGTGTCTCTGGGAGGTTGGTCTGCAGTTCGGGGGCCCCACAGGGTACTGTGCTGGCACCGTTCCTCTTCACTCACTACACTGCAGACTTCTTTATCAACTCCCCACGCTGCCGTCTGCAGAAGTTCTCAGACGACTCTGCCGTAGTTAGCCTCATCACAGGTGAGGATGGCTCAGAGTACAGACAGTGGACTTAGGACTTTGTGGACTGGTGCCAGCGGAACCACCTCCTGATCAATGCTGCTAAAACAAATGAGCTGGTGGTGGATTTCAGCGGGCGCAGACCCACCACACTGACACCAGTGAACATCCAGGGAGTGGACATTGAGATAGTGGACTCTTATAAATACCTGGGTGTTCACCTGAATAATAAACTGGACTGGTCTCACAACACTAATGTGCTTTACAGGAAGGGTCAGAACAGACTCTACCTACTGAGAATACTGAGGTCTTTTGGAGTGTAGGCAGTGCTCCTTAAGAGCTTTTTATGACACTGGTGGCATCAGCCATTTTCTATGCAGGTGTATGTTGGAGTAGCAGCTTATCTACAGCTGCAAGGAAGCGGATAGACAAGCTCATCAAGACCAGCTCTGTCCTAGGATGTCCTGACTCAGTGCAGGTGGTGGGAGACAGAAGGACTCTGACCAAAATAACATCACTGATGGGCATGAAGCTGTTGCTGAGCTGGAGAGCTCGTTCAGTGACAGACTGCTGCATCCTAAATGCACAAAGGAGCTGCAGATCCTTCCTCTCAGCAGCTGAAAGACTTTATAACCATCACTGCTCCCAACCACAATAAATAACATGCATTGTGTAATAAATAATACATTGTAAATAGTGTGGCCTGTTAAAGGTTCAACACACAGGTACATCATTGTACATTGTATATATTTTTTATCATTAGTGTTTGTTTTTTATATATAATTTCTTCAATAATGTACATTTTTATATTTATAACTGCGGCTGCTGTTACACCCAAATTTCCCCACTGTGGGACAATAAAGGCTGGTTCTCCTTCTATATAATAAACACACACATTTGAAAGGCAAATATGCTGTCATTTATATGAATGAATTTTCCCTTCTAATGAGCAAGGCTTGGTGTGACCGTCTTTGAGTATCTCTACATCCCCTCTGTTGCAGTAACTGTAAAGCTGTAAAGCTCCATACAGCAGCACACTGGAGCTCATTGCCATGTGCAGGACGTGCTTCAGAACAGTCACGGTCGTGAGCTGTACTTCCATTCATATCTTAACGTCCCGGGACACTTTCTGAACATGGATAAAGGAGGTGCTGCTGATGTAATCTGGCCGCCAGGAGGAAACGGCGCTGCCTACACTCTCCCATCAGCCACCGCGGACAGGAAGTGTCTTCTGCTTTTGGCGCGGTCTTGGCAGCGGCCATCTTGGAATCAGCTCGAGGTGTAAAGCGTCCGCGGCTCATTGATTCAGATCCTGGCGTTGGCCAAGCAGAGAAGCTGTTTAGCATCCCGGTTTAACAGAGCCATTAGCTACAACAGTTTGTTTTCTGTTGATTACTGATCGGTGAAGAAACCTCGGGAAGAATTGTTGAAAGAATCGCAATGGCGACTGCAAGCGCTACTCCAAGCCGCGAAGCTGGCCGGTCAGCGGCCTCTACCCCTCTCTCCCCGACACGGATATCTCGCTTACAGGAGAAACAAGAGCTGCAGCATTTAAACGACAGGCTAGCCGTCTACATCGACCGTGTGCGGGCTCTGGAGGTGGAGAACGACCGGCTGATGGTCAAAGTGTCTGAGAAAGAGGAGGTGACCACTAGAGAGGTTAGTCAAATGAAAATATTCCAACTAATGTGATTCCCAGAATCTGATCATGGCTGGAAAAATCTAACGTCATTAAGAAACATGCGTGGACGCATCTAATTCAGACAAGCCCTCGTGGGTATAGTTTCAAAGCTTTGGTAATAACTCACGTTAACTGTGTAAAAACTCAGTGAGCTCTGATATGCAGTTTAAATTTAGGGACGCGGTTGGCTTTTTCATGGTTTACGGTACAGATCCGCACGGCATCTGTATTCAAATGTGACCGGACCGGAAGTTCTGAGCGGGTCGCTGTGCGCGCCAATCTCTGCCCCGTGATTTAAAAAAAAATCGTGCCCTTCATTTGATTTTTATTTTTTAAACAGATAACACGCATAAAACAAAAAAGCTTAAAGGCACCGAAAAGTTAAAACTCAGCCAGCTGTCATTTTGACTGGTCTGTTTTTAGGTTAAATCTGAAGAACCTCAACAAAACTTGCCAAGAAAAATGGAAATTGTGCTGTTTGTAATTTTGCACAGTTTCCTTAAAGTTAAAACTTGTACTTTGTGTGTTTTTTGTTTGTTTTTAATACATTGCCTTATTTTGATATATGGTTTCTATTTTATCAGTTTATGTTGTTGTTTAAAGAGTCTAAACCTTTTTTGTTCATGATACTAAGTTACGATAACCAAATTATTAATAACTCTTTTTAACACTGGTAGATATTGTATTCTTTTTGTTCTTTTTCTTTTGCTTCAAATCGGTGTAGGCTCACAGGTAGTACCCCTGTAATGGAAGTACTATTTTAAAGGAACTACTTAAAACACTAAAGCAACAGTAGATAACTTTTAGCTCTGTTTCTAATTGGGTTTACAGCCAGTGGTGTTACAAAGATGAGGTATTCTACCTCACAGCATCATTTTGTTTTCCTTGTAACCTAGCAACCGCCATCAACACAGTGTAGGTCGGTCATTACAGCGAGACGACCAAAAGTTCTGTGACATCATTTATACGAAACACAAACGGTTGCTAAAATCTAACTTCCTCTGGATTTTCTGTTAGCCACTGAGTACAACAACTTCTGTGTGGTTGGTGTGCGTGTTGGTTAGTTTATAGCATTTCCCTTGTTGCCAGGTTTCAAAAACAGCGGGTTCGATTCTTGTGAAGGAGTTGCTCTCATGACTCATCTAGTGATGTCACTTCCTGGCCATTCAGTGGCGTGCATTCTATGACATTTTTGGCCCCGCTCATCTTCCGTGAAGCTGCGGCTGAGAGGGTACTTAAAAGGTACCGGGTACCAGGAAATTTTTAGAGTTGCAGTGGTACAAAGAACTGTAAAATTCTAAAAAGTCCTTTGAACTGCAGTGATACATTTCAATAGTATGCTACAGTCATATAAAAATACTAAGATGAATAACAAGCAGTGTTGTAGCTTTATTGCTTAGTCCTGCGCAAAGCTGAGAATTTCAGCTAGGGCTGCAACTAGGGGTGGGCCATATCGTATCGTTCACGATAATACCCGTAAAAAAATGTTGCCCGGGAAAATAAATTAATGTTAATTTCATGGCTTGGTTACGTCACCACCACGCAGCGATTTTTGCTCACATGGGTCATCCAGTGGTGCCAACTTTGTGACGTTGTTGCTAGATTTTGTTGCTAGCTGTTTGTTTGTACTGTGAGTCACATGACCTTAATGACGGAAGTGAGTCTCTTTCGTGATGCAGCCGGCGGACACGTAGCGCCTCATTGAGCAGGTGGACCTGTTACTGTAATACGTCGGTGCATACGTCTGTGGATTTACTGAGCTAGCAAGAACCTTTCTGGCTGAAGGAATTTTGTTCATTCAGTCTGTTTACATGTTTTGTTATTTGCACAGAGTGCTGGCTATACAGGAGAAAGTACATTGGCGAAGTCTACTTCACTGCAGACTGACTTTTAAGAATAAATCAGGCTTTTACTGTTTTTGCTCAGTATCTTTTCTGTTTATATTTCAATAGCAGAGCTGTGACTGTTTTATTATGGAGGAAAAAAACAATTTATTTGAGAAGCATTATTATTTAAACATGCCTATAATTTATTTTTGAGCAATTTCTCATGTACATTTACAACTGAATTGGGGGGAAAAGTGCCCGTTTGATTCAAAAGTGCCTTTTTGTTTATACCTTTGGGGAAGAAAAAATATTGTGTGTGTATATGTGTATGTATATATATATGTATGTCTGTGTGTGTGTGTGTGTGTATATATATAATAGCCATTCAGCTAAAAAAATAGAAGAAAAGATGCAAATAAACTAAAAATTGAATTAATTTTCAAATAAGAAAATAAACATTTTATTGCCTAAAATGAAATAACATAGCATTCCGACGTTGAATTTGAACCAGGTAAAGCTAAAACTATGTCACTTAAGGAATTTGGGGTAAAACCTATTTATAGACAAAGGTGATTTTTATTTGAAATGCAAAATTTATATATATTTTGTACAGTTTTGGCTCAGTTACTGTTGTGAATGTTTTGTTTTTTTCAACAAATGGCTTTTTATTTTTGAGTCTGTATACTCCAGGTAATAATTAATTGATTACTAAATTAGTTGACGATTATTTCTGTAATCCATCACGATTAATGATTTCAGGCCTAATTTCAGCTATTGGAACAGATCACTGACAGTTTGCTAGTGGGCGCGGCCACTAGCTCTAGTAAGTGAATGTTTGGTACCATCCCCCATCCAATACTGTCAGCCTGAGAATTTTTTCTGGGGTTTTTGCGGGGGGGTAGATTCTCACTGGTCTATAGTGTGTGTGTATGTTATATAATAATTCCACCGCTAATTCTGAGACCGGAGAACGTAGGCAGTCAAGGACTAGTGAGTATCAGAACCGCTATCCTGGATGAAACAAAAAATCCTAGAGTACATCAGGAAGATTGGGAGCAAATGATCATGTGCTTAGTGGGTAACTCGGGCAACAGAAACCTGAGAAACAACAGGAACCATCACGGAAGGAAAGGCTCCTCTACAGCATGTACCACCAGCAGATAGAAGAGGGGGCTGATATCAAAATAGCCTGCCAATTTCTGGACAAAGTTGGTCTGAAATGCAGCTCAGAGGGGACAAATCAGGGCAGCACAGGAACAAGCTCTAAGCACAAGATCCATAGAGGCTGGATATATCACACCAGGCAAGACCACATGTGCAGGCTGTGCAGGGATGCCCCTGAGACAACCTACTGCATGGCAGCAGCATGCAATATGCTAGCGGACAGGGGATACTTGGAATGCCATAACCAAGTGGCCAGCATAGTATACAGGAACATCTGTGGCGAGTATAACCGTGAAGTTAACAAGGTAAGAATGGGGTGTGTCCCCATGGGTAGTAGAGACTGACCATGCAATGATCCTGTGGGATTTCCAGATACAGACAAACTGGTAATGTCTAACCAACCAGACAAAGTTGTGGTGGACAAGCAGAGAAAGAAAACCATAGTGATAGATGTAGCAATACTGAGTAATGGCAGCATCAAGAAGAAGGAACACAAGACACTCAATAAATACGTGGAAGGCGAAGGAAACTGTGGTCCCTGTGGTACTCAGGGCAGTGTCGCCCAAACTGGGAGAATGGCTCCAGCAAATTGTATGAACGACATCTGAGATCTCTGTCCAGCAGTCCTAGGATCAGCAAAGAGACTGCGCAGGACCTTCATGCTCCCAGGCTTCTAGTAGAGGACCCGAGCTTGGAGGACAAAGACTGCCTGTGGGGCGAGTGGGAAATATGCACCTATTTTAAACATGTATTATGGTTCCACAATGTGCATTAACTGTATATGTTTTTAATAATTTTGTTGAGTGCATGTTCCTACAATAATGCTCACAAAGTAAAAATGTAATCTGATAAAGTAAAAATTTGGAATTTAAGAAGACAAAGGTTTCAGTTTAAGGTAAACAATTTAGAAATATGAAGCATCTAGGAAGACTGTCCATTCAAACACAGTCAGTGAGCAGTGTTTGTTTTTTTTACCTTGGCAAATCATCCAGTAACAAGTTGTGTCTTCTTTAGGTAACAGGACTAAAAGCTCTGTATGAGGCAGAGTTAGCTGATGCTCGTCGGGTTTTGGATGAAACTGCTAGAGAGAGAGCCAGACTCCAGATAGATCTCGGCAAGGCTCATGCTGACCTGGAGGAAGCTACACGCAAGTAAGGCCTTATCAACTATTTTTCTTTGATTTTGACTGTATCAATATGGCTAAACATTTGGACAATAATTGCACCCTGCCTCCTCTGTCCATGTGTTCCAGTGTCAAGAAAAAAGAGGGTGATCTTGCTGCAGCACTGTCCAGGGCCGGTGGTTTGGAAGGCCAGCTGAATAAGAGTGAAGCAGCTCTTTCTACAGCTCTGAGCCAGAATGCTGCTCTGACTTCTGAGCTAGCTGATGTCAAGAACCTGCTGGCTAAGGTTTGTAAGATGCAGGTTTTCCTGCTCAGGAAAAGTGGTTAATTCACCAGAGACCCCATAATAAATCATCACCATAATTAACTTATGATATAATGTTGCAATTTTTGCAAAATGCAGAGTAACAGAAATTGCTATATATTGTGATTTTGACAACTGCAGATTATGTCCTCACATGTAAATTTATCAATATAATGTTAGAATCATTGTGTTTAACCACCTTACTTGTGGTTTCTAGGATACTTAAGAGTAGAATGGGAAGCAGACCCTGTGGAATTTGGATTTATGAAACAGACCACTTCTATTTTTAGGACTAAACTTTAAACTTGCCTTTTTGATCAAGCTTATGGTTAGGGTTGGATCAGGGCCTCCCTTAGTTATACTGCAGTACACCTAGGCTGGCAGTGGTGGGGGGCTTCCACTTAAAGAAATTACAGCAATTCTTGCCTGAGCGAGTTTAGGCTATGTTGAAGAATTAAGGTGGTCATAGCAAACAATGACTTTGAAGCTCGTAAAAATTTTACAGACTCGGTTTTTGCTTTATATGCTGTATTTCCATTTAAGTCTGTACCTTTCAATTTTGATTCAGTGGAACCTGAGGTACAGCATTCTTTTCTACTCCAATCAAGTTGAGCAGAGAGACCGACAGACCAAATTAAGATTGTAGTAAAAGCATAAATATGTACATGTTCATCCCACTAAATACTTTCTTACCCACTAAGCCCTCTCAGTATGCCAGACAACATGAAAGATGTTCTCTGTTTGCTCACGTTAGCCTAATGTTGTTTGTGTGCTGATGAATGTCATAATCTTATATGGTATGTAGGCAGAGGACAGCCATGCTGTTGCTAAACGCCAGCTGGAGGCGGAGACACTGATGCGTGTAGACTTGGAGAACCGCTGTCAGTCATTGAGTGAAGAGCTGGAGTTCAGGAAGTCCATGTTTGAAGAGGTAAAAGGGGGGGGTATATACTGTGCATGTACACAAGACTGCCTTAAAGCCCAACTTTGCATAAGCAAGTTTTTTTGTTGTTTTTTTTTTTAAGATCGAAAAGTGGTAAATATTTTTTTGGGTTAACTTGACTGAGCACAACATTGATTGCTTTAGTGGACCTGTGGCATTTCTGTTACACTTCACTCTCGTGTTCAGGAGGTGCGGGAGTCTCGGCGTCGGCATGAGCAGAGAATAGTGGAGGTGGACTCTGGAGTCAGACAGGACTACGAGTTCAAACTTGCACAAGCTTTACAGGTATGATTTCAATTTCTGATGTTGCTATGTCTGTGGTTGCTACAGCAGAGTATATTGAAAGGTATTGTAGTATCAATGAAAAAGAAATCCTGAAATTTCATAATACAATACTGTTCTTTAAGTCAGTGTGTTTACAAAGCCAACGAGTAATCGTTCTAAATAATTGGGATTTCAATTTTGATGCTACATTTCCCTGTTTGTACCTTTTTGTCAGCACTGCTCAGCGGGCATTCTTTTGAGAATAAGCTTAATCAGAGTTGTATAATTCCACCAGGATCTGAGGAGACAACATGATGAGCAAGTCTCTATCTATAAGGACGAATTGGAGCAGACGTTTCAGGCAAAGGTGAGAGACAAGTCACACACGCTCTTTCATTTTTGTGTTTTTAATGCTTCGTGTTTTCAAATGTTCTGTCTTCCTTGCTCTCCAGTTGGACAATGCCAAAGTGTCCTCTGAGCTTAATGACAAGGCAATGAGCTCAGCGAGGGAGGAGGTGCAGGAGTCCCGTACGAGAATAGAGAGCCTTGGATATCAGCTCGGTGCTCTGCAGAAACAGGTATGGGGTTATGATCACCTGCACACCCAAATCTAGACTTCTCCCACACTTTGAACTACTTTCCCCATTCAGCTCATGATTTCTGTTGCTTCACTTACGGGTTTTAATGTACATTTGCATTTTAGGTGATTGCCTCAGAAGATCGTATCAGAGAGTTGGAAGAAAGTCTGTCGGCTGAGCGAGACAAGCACCGTCGTGCCATTGAAGCAAAAGAACAGGAAATGGCTGAGCTGAGAGACAGGATGAACGCTCAGCTCAGTGAATATCAGGAGCTGCTGGATGTGAAGCTCGCTCTAGATATGGAGATCAATGCATACAGGAAACTCCTGGAGGGAGAGGAACACAGGTACACAAATTTGTGGCATGCTTTATAAACTGATACATTTGTATATGGGCCCATGTCCTCAGATCATTAAACTATCTTACTCCTTCAATGTGCTGTATCATAACTGCCACAGGCAGCACGTGTACTGAGTAGGGTTGACAAATGAATACTAAATTGAAAATGAAATACTAAATAAAATAAATATGTAAAGAAAATATTAGAAATAAATGCAACATAAATACATTTTAAATTAAACAGAAATAATAAATACATAGTATTATTAAGAATGATAATTGGCATTACCTTTCTATTTATTTAAGAAGAAATAGGATCAAATCATTTAAACAAATTTTAGTTTGCTGTCACAATATCCTGAAAGATTCTGTACATGTATGCAAAATTTATAGTCCCTTAATTCCAGTCAGCAACTCAACCCAACAACATGGAGGCTGGCTCGTTATAGCCCAGAGCAAAACATGTTCAGCTTCAGGCTAAATCAGAAATATTCACATCAGCACAGCAGATAGTGGTTAGGCTGGCCGGGCTGCAGTGTTTGAGCTTCAGCTGGCTGAACAGATCAGTGGTCGTGTTGCCGGATGGTGCAGATTCCACTGTGCAGCAGATCTGTTCGTGAGTGTTAATTACCGTGCGCTTGTGTCCCGGTGTTTTCTAGGCAGTTCCAGCCAATAGAAGCAAACAAAATGCTGGGACTTTTCCCCTCTTGGGGGATGTGAATACATTTGTGCCTCCTGTTTTTTTCCAATTTTTTCATTCCCTCACAGCCACTGCAACAGTTTCATCAATCTGACATTTACTGAAATTGATATATTGATGCTATGATTATTATTCCTTATATTGAGATAATTGTTGTTCTCTTCCATAACGGCTACATGCTGACCAAGGGCCGCCACTTTGTCGTGTATTTTTTACTTGGTTGGTTTGACAATTGCTGGTCCACATCTATCTAAAAAGGACACCTCAGAACATGCTGTTACGAATCCAAAACCGTATTGGCACCTTCTCAGTGTTGCTCTTGTTTTTGTTAGTATTTTTATTTTAGTGTCGGTTATTGTCTGCTTACCTCAAGCTCAGACCAGTCTGTGCAGATGGCTAATGATTCAATGGTAAATGTGTTTGTTTTAGACTGAAGCTGTCCCCCAGCCCATCTTCCCGAGTCACAGTTTCCAGATTAACAGGATCTTCATCCTCCCGCTCCTCCAAGAGGAAGAGAGTGGAGGCAGAGGCTAAGGAAATGCCAGAGATTGCAAGAGGAGAGGAACAACTGCTGGTCTCAGAAGAGGCTACAGCCACTGGAGCTGTCACCATATCACCAACTGACATGGATGGAAATGCAGTCACACTCACCAACGATACTGAGCAGGTGTGTTAGATAAAACATATGAAACTGTAGTTATGTTGGCTCATGACACATCACTCTACACATAGGGCCTTGGGGGACAGGCGTGTTACCTAGAGTTTGGTGGGTGGGGCTGCTGAAGTGGCCCTGCTTTCTGCACCTTAGACATTGATCGTTTTGGGGAGGATGTGTACTGTTGACCAGCAGTCAGGTGCTCGTGCCACATCAGTCCCCTCCATTTTAATAGCACTGTAGTTTGCACACAGTTATGCTCATCCTTGGGCCTGGGCCTGGGCCTGCTTAGGGTCCTTTGTGTCATGGTTGTGGAGGGTAGAGGATTGCCCCTCCCTACTGCTCCCCCCAGTCCATGCTGTGTTTAGGTTGCAGGTAAAAAAACAAAACACAAAAGATGAAGACTAAGCCTTGTTTTTTCTAAACTGATTACTAAAACTTTTTTAACCACCTGTTTTCTCACCAATGGACAAAAAAGATTCTGTATCTGTAGATTAAGGCTCCTCGTGTCTTGCAGGATCAGCCTTTGGGTAACTGGAGACTGAAGAGACAGGTCGACAATGGTGAAGAGATTGTCTACAAGTTCTCCCCCAAATACGTCCTGAAAGCCGGGCAGTCTGTCACGGTGAGCTAAATAAAGCAGAAGATTGTGTATGGTTGCATGTTTGAAAATGGTGCTATTTGTTTCACATTGCTTGTGCAACTTGATATCAAGGTGTAAAGGTTTCAGACACACATTTTGTCACACTTCTGAAAAAGTTTGAAAACGATGTTTATCAGCATTTATTTAACCACTATTGCAAAGAGCCCATCAACAATGAGCCTCTTCAGAGATCACTCAGCCTGTAGCATCCCATTCTGGTATCTCCTCTGTCCTCTTAAGACTGTGCTTCTTGATACCTTATGTATGGATGTGCCATCCTGCAAGAGCTGAACAAGCTATGCAACCTACTATCAGTAGTCTCATGCTTTTAGTAGGTGATGAGGACTTGAGCAAAAAGCACAACTAGAGAAAAATCTGTCATGAGGGATAAGGAGAGAGCCGTAGCCTGTGGCCACCACCTGCTAAAACGTTTGCTTTTGCCTTGTTGCCGATCCACTCTCCATTTTACTTTGATTTGCATCTGTGCAGGTGAAATGGATTAAAAAGGATTGTTTCCTAACTGGACAGATTGAAATCCCCAAAGTGTAACTGTCTGTGATGATTGAGTAAATTTTTTTAGCAGTGTAATATTGATTATAATTTTCATGCTTTGTTCTTCACTGTAAATAACCTATGTGTGTAACTGCATTTGACATCTAGGTGTGGTCTGCTGATGCTGGCGTGGCTCACAGTCCTCCAACTGACTTGCTGTGGAAAAGCCAGATTTCCTGGGGCACAGGAAGTGACATAGTTACCTTTTTGATCAATTCTGATGGCGAGGTAAAGACATCCTTGCATGGCTAACTAAACCAGTTTTTTTTATTGGAGTTTCATACGTGGTTTCAATTTTTTCGAGTTATGTGTGCTGACTGACTGTCCTACAGGAGGTGGCCAGGAGGACCGTAACCAACACTCAGGTGGAGGTAGAAGATGGAGAGGAAGAGGAGGAGAAAGTGGCACAAAAGGTACACCTGGTTTTGTTTTGTGAGCTCATTCTCTTTACTTTTTTGTAAAACATTTCTGTTCGGATCAGTGTAGATAAGCATGGTTGTGCCAAAAGGAGAGATTCCTCACTGCAGTTTAGTTAGTTTGACTTCTGTTTGTGTTACAAATTAGATTTGTTATATTTAAACACAGCTTATACAACCCCAATCCCAAAATGTAAATAAAACCACAGTGCAAACCTCATAAACTTTTATTTTATTTGCAGTAGACCATAGAAGACATACTAGATGTTTAAACTGAGAAAGTGCACCATTTTAAGAAAAATGTGAATAGTTTGAACATGTGTCAAAAAAAATAGACGTTGCAAAAAAGATCTAGAAAAGGAAGTGGTACTAAAAAGAAATGGCCAGAGGAACATTTTGTAACATGTTGGCTATCCTAGAGCAGCAGAGTTTCTCAGAATTAAAGATGGGCAGAGGTACAATGGACAAAAGCCGTGTTTCCATTAGTACCTACTCAGTGCGAGTCGACTCAACTCGGCACAACTAGCCACCATCGTGTTGTTTCCATTGCAACTGAGGACCACCACAGTGTGGGTGGAGTCGATATAGCAAAGCAGGCAGTAGTCTCTGAGATAGAGGCAAGCTAACAGCTACTGCCAGTTTAATCATCATGCATAAGACCCCCATGCAATGTTTTAGTGGATGAAGGTTATCATTAAGTATATATCTATACCACCAAACATGTCAAAATCAACTCAGTATACTGCAAAAGTGCCGCCGTTCAAGTACATCCGGCAACAATTACTGTAATAAGACCATAGTAATACCCTTTGCTGGTTGTGAAGTTCAGTTTCTCAGCTTTGAGAAACCGTTAAGATAAGACAAACGGTTGTGTAATTACGGTAATTCAAATCTCCTCTGATCAGCCGCCTCAGGCTCTGTGTTAACCAGCTGTTCACAGCTAGTAGGGGCAGGTAATAGTGCTTCAGCAGCGATCGGCTGGCAGTATAGGGTTATAATGTGTATGCTGTGTGTGTGCTTCAGATGGCGCTCTCATTGCAAAACAACCACTGCAAACTGTCAGTCTGGACATTCAACCGTGCCTCCATTTTCTTGCTGTCGGGTTTTAAAAATGGCGCGGTTGATTCTAGCGAAGGAGTCGCTCTCATGAGTCCGTTAGTGACAACACTTCCTGGCCAATCATGCTGTTCTTCCACGTCACATTTTCAGATCTCCTCAGATCGCTTGAAACTCCAGCTGAGTGAGTACTAAAAAAGTACCTGCTCCCTGGTACTAGGTACTAATGGAAACACCTTCAAATTGCAAATAAAGAGGAGTCAAGTTGAGTTGAGTAGTTACTAATGGAAACCAAAACTAAAATATGAACAGACGACCCAGGACTGCTGAGCAGCTGGAATCTTTTATCACACAAGAACGGGACAACATTCCTCTCCCAGATGTCCAGCAGCTGCTACCCTCAGTTCATAACATGGCATTTGTAAATCTGTTTATATTTGTATTTTACACAGCGTCACAACATCTTTCTTTGGAATTGGGGTTGTAAATAATGCTATAACCAGCATTTATTACAGGCTGTAGGGCCTTGGATTCAGTCACTTTTTCCCCTTTCCTTTTCTAATAAATATTTGTTTTTAATTTAACTAAAATGGGATTTTATTCTTAAACCAATACTCTTTCAGAATAACAAACCTTTTTGATTCTCCTACAGGGCAAAGTGTCATCCAG
Organism: Bujurquina vittata; assembly: GCA_015106715.1. NCBI lineage: Eukaryota > Metazoa > Chordata > Actinopteri > Cichliformes > Cichlidae > Bujurquina > Bujurquina vittata. Next base: position 38,982 of record VUQK01036609.1, on the reverse strand, counting down.
AGAGTGCGCCATCATGTGAAGCCTTCCAGTTATGCTAATGGCTTTTAACCTTTTATATACTGTTTGGTTTTTGTTTTTTCTTCTAGAGACATTCAGATATGATCCTATCCATTGCCTCATTATTTGATGTTTTTATTATTCAATTTTTTGGTATAATGGACGCAGTTTTTATAGCTTTCCATATTTCTGAACCTACTTAAATATGGGTCATTAGTCTAAATATTGTGACAATGCCAACATCAGTGGATTACACAGATGATTGGTCCCACACACACAGTATACAACACACTGTATACTCGGTGTGCACCGAGCAAAATGCATCTCTTATCAAACCATGTTCCTCTGAAATCAGGGCCTTTCTGAATGTGTTTCTAATTTTAACATCATTTTCTCTGCTGCATGGTTTTTTAGTTTTTGGGTTTTTTTCATGTCTTCCATTTACTTGCGTACAAGTGCTAATGACATAATGCTTTCTTGTGCATTTATCTTGGATTCCCCTATTCAAAACTTGGTATCTAATTGAACGGCTGCTTTGTAGCCACTTGTACTTTGGGTCAAACCACCACCTCCAACTTTTGGGGCACTTGGTTGTTACGTGACCTTCTGATCACAACCCAAAGCTTTCATGCCATCTTTTCACTTTGTCTCTCTATGCTGCTTACATTTTCTCTCCCTTATTTCTCCAAAGGTAAAGAGAAATAAAATGTGAGCTTTTTTTTTTTTCTTGGCAGAGCTAAAGCCTAAAAGACGTGGAGCATGAAGTTGCCTGCATTTGTTAATGCAGTTCCCAGTTAGGCTACAGTAGGCAAGAATTCATGAAAGCCAGGGAAAAAAACATAGAACTGCCAAATCTAAAAACGGGTAGCACTGCCCCCTTTGTTCTTAGTAACTTCCATAGGATGAGCATAGGCAGAATTATTTGATTCCTATGAACCCTACTTTTCCAGGAAAAACAGCTGCTTTGAACCTCTTTATACACTCCTTACACTCCATTTATGCTACTCCATTTGGGATGAAATGAGTTATTGCCCCAAATCAGCTGTGTAAATCCTGAAAACCCAGCCCAGAGGAAGATCATGACCCTCAGACTGCTTGATTACAAATTGCTTGAATGTTCTTATGATTTTTTTTTTTCCTTTTTGTTCAATGACACTGCAACTTGTTACCTAACCTGGCTTTATCTGTTGCTAATACTTGTTGGGGATTCCTTCAGTAAAGCCAGCACATCTTGACCAAAAAAACACTAGTGGTTCATTTTAACTGACAACACTTCGGATAACAGATTTATCTGTGCTGCCGGTGTGTAGTCCGTAAAGGAAGGAATGTGTAATTTGTGTAGTCTCATGAAAACTGACAGATTCCTCTGTCTGTCATCCAGGAAAACACAAAACTTCAGAATGGTAATATAAATATTTTTGGCAACTACTGACATAGGGAAACATTAGAGACCATACAAGTAGGCCAGTTAATGTCATTTTGACAAAAAAAAAAAAAGTTGGAGAAATAAATGCTTCTCAGACTTGCTAAATGTTGCGTCTCTGAGCCAAAACGCTGATCACATCATGAGCTGCAGAAACAAGACGCGCATGTATGCAGACGGATTGAGAGAAATGACACGGAAACCTAGCTCAATCTGCCAGACATATTAATAAACATGGACCTACAAAGTAGAGTGGAGTCTTTGCTCATAAAGACAGCTGCGTCATGATAGGAGTGGGTTCAAATTCATGTAACATTACGATGTTATAATAGAACCATGTACCATAAGGTGGCCAGTTTTTCTTTGCCTGGGATTGTTCCTTCTCGAAGAACGCAGCATCACGTCTCTTAGGTGAGAAATGATAAGATTCAAATGAAAGCTTTGTCAATCTGAAACATCAAACTGACAAAAAGTTTAAAGTGAGTGAGATAAATGGTAAAAGTAAGATTCCTGTCTCAGACTTACAGGTCTGACGTGTATTTTGATGGACTATATTCTCCATCTGTATGGTTTCTGATGTGAGTGCACTGTATGAGGGTTCTTCCTCATACCTGGTGTGTGTTATTGAGGAAACTCTGCTCTCCTTGTGTGTTTGTATCGTGTGCTTTACTAGATCTTGATGATGTAATCAGTTTAACTTTTTTTTTCCTCTTTTTTTTTTTTAATGTGTACAATTCCTAGGTTGATTACGGTAGGGGTTAATGAAATTACTTAATGAAAAGGGGGAACTGGACTGTACGTAGTATCAAGGTCCATGTAAACTAAACACTATTCTTGTAGTGTTCCATTCAAAGTTGAGAAAAATTAAAGAAAACTATTTTCTGACTTCAAATTGGCAGAAAGTAGCAACTTCTTGATTAATACCTGAAAAGTAACAAATGCTGACAACAGAAGTTTGAAGCAGGAAAAATGGTTTGTTCATTCAGGGGTTGGGAAATGTCATGTCTGTTTTCATCTACGATTTACTGTTGAGCTACTTTTTGTACACTTAATAAATGTTTTACACATATGTATTTGGTATCATGGGTGTTCTGTGTGCATACAAGTCGGCTTTATAAGCTAAGGAAGGCCTGTCCATAAACAATGCAATTTATGCTCATCATTTGACTGTAATTCTTAACTCTACTCCCACTGAGGTTGATTATCTCATCACTAGTGTTGCATCACTGCACAACCCTGGATACTGTAGCTCCTCTGAAAAGGAAGGCAACAAATCCGAGATGCTTGACTCCCTGGTATAACTCACAAACACAAGCTAGAGAGGAAATGGTGCTGCACTCATTTAGAAGACCTTTGTTTGGCATGGAGTCATTTTTTGTTAATTAAAAAAAGCCCCCCCATAAAGCAAGGACAGCGTACTATTCATCACTTATTGAAGAAAAGAACAACCCCAGGTTTTTCTTCAGGCTGTCAAGAGTTCTGTTGAGCCGAGTATTTCTTTAGTAATGAAGTAAAATTTTAATAATTAGAAGGAAAAAAATAACAGTCTCAAAGACATATCTTTATGTCCAACTACTTTCAAGACTACTGATAATTATTTCGATTCTTTTCTCTGATCTTTCTGAGTTAACTTGAGTACTTCCTCCAAACCAGTGGTTCTCCAATCCAGGCCTCGTGCCCCCCTGCCCTGCAGGTTTTAGATGTGTCCCTAATCCAACACCTGAATCAAATGGCTGAATTGCCTCCTCTGTGTGCAGTCAGGTTCTCCAGAGTCCTGCTAATGACTTCTATATTTGACTCGGGTGTGTTGAAGCAGAGAAATCTAAAACCTGCAGGGCAGGGGGGCACAAGGCCTGGATTGGAGAACCACTTCAAACCATCACCATGTCTGTTAGACCCCATTCCTACCATTTCCACCAATTGCTGCATCTGTGCAGCACGGGCCGTGCACACACACATTCTTAATGACAAACGCACCACAAGACACACTTATGCACTCATCAACCCATTTTCTCACACACGGGCAAATGAGTGTCCCCAGAGCCAGCAGCCAAACCCCGGCACGGGCCGGGTCCAGGAAACTGGCATGAAAAGACATGCCTGCTCCTTTCCCCGCTCATCTGGAAGGTGAAATGTTGGGTGTTGAATGAAGCAACCCAGGACCGCAAAACACCCACCCATGTGAGATGTGGCTACACGCCCTGTGATGGACTGGCAACATGTCCAGGGTGCACCCCAGCGTCCTCCTGTGACAGATCTGTTGGTCTCCAGGCTTCTTAGGAGCCTGAACTGGAAGAATGACATAACTGGAAGGATGTTAAACACGAAGCACACAACGTAACTTTTCTGACCTTGCATGCATTGATACTTCAGGCAAATGCGTTGTACAAGACTTTGTCTTTTTGCAGTTCCATTAT